>CM042789.1:16330649-16607830 GCA_018691245.2 Ips nitidus | reverse complement strand
GGGGNACANGTTATTGNCCGAACGACNNTCGNNNAANGCTGGCTAAGCNCGTTTACCCACGGGCNTCNTNCCGGATTNGTGGCCTAANTNCCANAGCNAANCNTTCGGGGGNTNANACGAGCCACTTATNAGGNCCNGNATGGAGATTCATACATNGACTGACGGNTNAGAGNATNCNCAGNCTNANCAATAGGAAAGAGCCTGCNGAACCGGNNACANGTCCCTTGNANCCNAANTTCGNCTNATTGTNGGCCGGNANTGACGNGGTGGTGANNGTANGCCCGNTNTNANCGGTGCNNCGGTNCAAGTTAATTNNATGCGNTNGCGNTNATCCGTCCANNGAGCAATTTNTATNNAGNTGACGTTAACACTAACAAGAAAAGACAGGGACGCTGTATTGTTTGGGTTACAATAAAAGAAAATTTAAAAAACTTACATGGTTAAAACACACGCACACAACTACCACATTTTAAGATGAATACAGTCAATATAAAATAAAATAATTAAAATCGAATCATTCGGTACGCTCGCTAGAAAAGTTTATGTGTGGCATACCAAGTTTATCAGCTGAAAACGTCGTCTTCGAGATTACAGAAAATTAAGTTAGATTCCCAATTGGACATTTCATTAATGCAAACAATGTTGGGATTCTTCTTTGCTTTATCAATCAATCAATCAAAAAAGTAGCTTTATTGTCGGAAACTTAAAGTCATTGACAAAGCCCTGAAAACACATACAAAAACAGCAAAAAAAGAACATACATAATTATTACACTACACATACAATATGAATCACACATAATTACACCTTACAATTATTAAAATAAAAACAAAACAAAAAGGCAGTTACCCTGTATAAGAGAGGAGAAAGAGGATCAAAAACACAAACAGTGCTGCTTGGTCAATTTATGGCAGAACAAGGCGCCTTAAGAACTGGAGTAGAATTCGTCCAGAGAATAGTACGCCCCGTCAAGCAAAAACCTCTCAGCCTCACGCCTAAATCCATGCGCAGATGGCTGGCCTCTCACGTGGAGAGGAAGGTTATTGAAAAGTCTCTTGCCACCGTAAATAAGCGACGACTTAATCTTCTCCGTGTGAGGAATGGGAAGCCTCAAAACGAATCTACTGCGAGTCACCGAGCCGGAGCCCTCGGACAACTGACCCCCAAACTTGCCACGGACAAGACAAATCGTCTCTAAGATGAAAATGCAGCACAAGGTGAGGATACGATGTTCAATGAAGAGGGGTCTACATGAGGCCCTGTATCCAACACGACACAAGCACCTCAATGCTCGCTTCTGCAGGAAACACAGAAACGGCTTCGAGAATTGAAGCGGCTTAGCTACATGGTAATCCAGAGAACAAACTCCCCAGAAAGCTATGCCGTAGCGGAGATGGCAGTCAATCAGTGCATAGTATGCACTCCATCAGCGAAAACAGTGAATTGTCCGTTAATAGGGAGCGAAACAATATCATTGATGTATATCAAGAACAGCAAAGGTCCAAGAACAGAGCCCTGAGGGACACCCGAAGTTAATATTAACTCTCCAGAACCATGGCCCCCGATGAAGACCTCCTGGCTCCGGCCGGACAAGAAAGAGCGAAACCACAACAAAGAAGCGGCTCGGAAGCCATAAGCTTCAAGCTTCCAAAGCAAGATCTGGTGGTCTACGCAGTCGAACGCCTTCGACAAGTCGCAAAATACCGCGGCCGAAAAGCTAAACTATGAGACTTAGACTTATTTTTTCATTGATTGTTGTTACTGTAAAGTTTCTTCGAGAATATGGACTACTCTTCTGAATTAGTATACATGTCTAGAGTTCGATTTTTTAAAAAAGATCAATGGCAAAAACCGTATTTCGATATCTGGTCAGTTTGCGACGCTAGAGAGCGTTTTTCGAATTTTGCCCAATTTGAAAACTCTTCACAACTCTTTTGTTTATTAAAATATCAAAGTGAAACAAAATAGCTATGTATATACCAAGGGCGTTAGAGAGAACATAAAGTCCTGAAGGTATCTACCGTTATTATTGGTTGAATGCTCAAGTGACATTGACATTTTCTGGCTAATGGCCAATAGTCTAATCTCCAACTAAAAATCAGAAAATTTTGTTCAACAAACAGACTTTATGACTTTTAATTGTCAAACAGATCTTTGTCAAAAGTAAAACCACCTGACATGTGCTAAGAAATACAATTATCTAGTAATATTTTCTCTCCACCATTTTGTTTACATTAGAAAGAGATGCGGCTAGTTTTTTCATTAAACTTTACATAAATTTTGTTTTTATTTACTTCTTATACAGGGTGTCCCACGACGAAAGACATCGATTGATATTGGAAAAAGTATAAATAGGAGAGTTTTGAAAATTTGGCAGGATACTGATGTGGGCATGCCCAATCTAACTAAAATATTTTCAAGATGGTTGCACTTTTATATCGGAACTCAATCACAACTTTCTTATTTTAAATTGAACACTCTATATACAGGGTGTCCCACGACGAAAGACATCGATTGATATTGGAAAAAGTATAAATAGGAGAGTTTTGAAAATTTGACAGGATACTGATGTGGGCATGCCCAATCCAACTAAAATATTTTCAAGATGGTTGCACTTCCGTTTATACCGGAAGTCGAAGAAATTCATAAACTTGCCACTAAAAAAAAATAAAAATTTCAGGTTTTTTAAATAGAAACCCACATTTTTTTATGACAGAATCATTTTGAGCATTAAAAAATTACTATACGTTTCAATTTACTTGCCTATACCTAAAATCCAACCCATTTCGTTTTATTTGAGAATAAACATTTTTTTTATTAGGCTGCACGGTTGGGATTATCTGGTATTCTAGTTGGTTATATTTTTGACACACGGTGATATTGGAGACCTGCAGGGCATCTTAATAACACTAGTTTGAGTGTTTTGACAACTGCAAATACGCCGTCGCGGTTACGTTATTCAAACCAAGATTACTTAAATCTGTTTATTATTTACGGAGAATGTGATAAAGTTGTGAGTAGAACATGTGAGGTATTTGCCGCTCGTTATCCAGAAAAACCAAAGCCATCACCAAAAGCTGTCAAGCAAATAATTGAAAATTTTAAGAATACGGGATATGTGAAGATAAAAGTTATTAAAACAAAACCAATCCTTAATAATACAAATGTAGAAATTGCAATTTTGGGCTATTTTGTCGCAAATCCAACTTTGTCAATAAGACAAGTTTCCGTAGAATCAGGCATATCCAAAAGCTCAATTCAGAGGATCCTGAAGAAACATAAATTTCACCCTTTTTCATTTAAATTAGTGCAACACTTAAAAGAGGTTACTTTCCGAAGAGAGTTGTTTTTAGTGATTTTTTGCTGACTAGTCACTATGGAGATGAAAAATATGCCATGACCTCCACCAGGATGACCAGCTGACGAAGAAAGAAACATTCAAGATAAAAAGAGCGCAGAAGAGCCCCGTTGTCAGCCGGGGCATTCTTACCGAGGACAGGGGACGCCGTTGCAACACTGGTAATTCCCGAAAGGGAAAAGCCAGTGTCTGTTAACGGAGTCCTTCTTCCGGACCTTTCCTTTTGGTCTACAGCGATGGGAGGGTAAAAAGCAGTAGTCTTGCTTGACCCGCTTATCTGAGACCATTCTCTCCTGTCATTTATAATGGCGCTATGGAGATGAATTGTTTTTGAATAATATTATTTGGAGCGACGAAGCCAAATTCACTAAAAATGGAATGTTTAATAGACATAATTCACACTACTGGTGTGACATAAATCCACACGTAATTAGAGAGAGAAATTTTCAAGAAATCTGGAATTTTTATAATAAAAAATGTTTATTCTCAAATGAAACGAAATGGGTTGGATTTAGGTATAGGCAAGTAAACTGAAACTTATAGTAATTTTTAATGCTCAAAATGATTCCGTCATAAAAAATGTGGGTTTCTATTTAAAAAACTTGAGATTTTTCATTTTTTTTAGTGGCAAGTTTATGAAGTGCAACCATCTTGAAAATATTTTAGTTGGATTGGGCATGCCCACATCAGTATCCTGCCAAATTTTCAAAACTCTCCTATTTATACTTTTTCCAATATCAATCGATGTCTTTCGTCGTGGGACACCCTGTATAGGGAATCAAAATCAAGAATTAGGGTAGGCAAATGTGTCACTGAAGAGCTTATGGTGAATAAAGGATTGCGTCAAGGATGCTGTGTCTCTCCTACTCTTTTTAAAATATACATAGCGATGGCACTAAAAAATTGGAAAAGAAAGGTCCAGGGAATGGGAATAGAAATTGATGATGGTTGCTTGTTTACCCTACAGTTCGCAGACGACCAAGTCATAGTAGCCAATGATAAAGAGGATGTGCAGTACATGATGCAAAAGCTAATAGAGGAATACAGAGAATGGGGCTTAACAGTCAACATAGCCAAGACAAAGTATCTATGTGTGGGAACTCAGGACGGAAATTTGGAACTGGACAATGGCCAAGAAATCCTTCAGTGTCAGGAATATGAATATCTAAGCATTACATTCGACAACACAGGAACAGATGTAAAAGAAATCGGAAAGCGAATAGTCAAAGCCAAAAAAGTAATCGGAGCTCTGAATGGAATCCTATGGAGCAAAGAAATAACCAAGAAGCGGAAATTTAATATCTATGAGGCAATGGTAAAAAGCACCCTCCTATATGAATCAGAAACCTGGATAATTTCAGATAGACACAAGAAAAGAGTTGAGGCAGTTGAAATGGATGCAATTAGGAGATCGATGCGCATTTCACGAAGAGAAAGAATAAGAAACGACATCATAAAACAACGGATGGGAATAGAAGACGCAATAACACAGGATATCGAAAACAAGCAACTTACGTGGTACGGCCACGTGGAAAGAATGTCAAATACCCGATGGCCTAAAAGAGTACTTCATTGGCAACCAACAGGCAGAAGAAAACGAGGAAGGCCAAAACAGGAGTGGCAGAAAACCATGCATAAATGCATGAGTGAGAGAAATCTAACACCTGAAGATTGTGAAGACCGAAGAGGCTGGAAATTAGGTGTCGGACAACGTCGAAAGACGTTCTAAACCGGCCTATATACAGGGTGTCCCACGACGAAAGACATCGATTGATATTGGAAAAAGTATAAATAGGAGAGTTTTGAAAATTTGGCAGGATACTGATGTGGGCATGCCCAATCCAACTAAAATATTTTCAAGATGGTTGCACTTCCGTTTATATCGGAAGTCGATCACAACTTTCTTATTTTAAATAGAACACCCTATATATTATTACATATTTGGATTCCTCACAAAATTCTGACCAACTTTTGTATACAATGCCCTATGCCTATCTCTAGCCGTTTTCGAAATATTTGATGTTTTTCCAAAAAAGTGACAGTTGCAACGCTCAACATATTTTTGTACTCTGGCAAAACCGTATTTCATTTTGCAATGAAACTTTGGGTTATTGTAAATAAAGGATCGTTTTATTAAACTGAGGGTGCGTAATTACTCATTTGTATACAGGGTCGTCAAAAAAAAAATCATAAACCTGCCACTAAAAAAAATGAAAAATTTCAAGTTTTTTAAATAGAAACCCACATTTTTTATGACGGAATCATTTTGAGCATTAAAAATTACTATACGTTTCAATTTACTTGCCTATACCTAAATCCAACCCAATTCGTTTTATTTGAGAATAAACATTTTTTATTATTAAAACTCCAGATTTCTTGAAAATTTCTCTCTCTAATTACGTGTGGATTTATGTCACACAATAGTGTGAATTATGTCTATTGAACATTCCATTTTTAGTGAATTTGGCCTCGTCGCTCTAAATAATATTATTCAAAAACAATTCTTCTCCATAGTGACTAGTCAGCAAAAACTCACTAAAAACCACTCTCTTCGGAAAGTCAACCTCTTTTAAGTGTTGCACTAATTTAAATGAAAAAGGGTGAAATTTATGTTTCTTCAGGATCCTCTGAATTGAGCTTTTGGATATGCCTGATTCTACGGAAACTTGTCTTATTGACGAAGTTGGATTTGCAACAAAATAGCCCAAAATTGCAATTTCTACATTTGTATTATTAAGGATTGGTTTTGTTTTAATAGCTTTTCTCTTCACAGATCCCGTATTCTTAAAATTTTCAATTATTTGCTTGACAGCTTTTGGTGATGGCTTTGGTTTTTCTGGATAACGAGCGGCAAATACCTCACATGTTCTACTCACAACTTTATCACATTCTCCGTAAATAATAAACAGATTTAAGTAATCTTGGTTTGAATAACGTAACCGCGACGGCATATTTGCAGTTGTCAAAACACTCAAGTCACTAGTGTTATTAACATGCTCTGCAGGTCTCCAATATCACCGTGTGTCAAAAGCATGGCTAACTAGAGTACCAGCTAATCCCAACCATGCAGCCTAATAAAAAAATGTTTATTCTCAAATAAAACGAAATGGGTTGGATTTAGGTATAGGCAAGTAAATTGAAACGTATAGTAATTTTTAATGCTCAAAATGATTCCGTCATAAAAAATGTGGGTTTCTATTTAAAAAACTTTAAATTTTTCATTTTTTTTAGTGGCAAGTTTATGATTTTTTTTTTGGCGACCCTGTATACAAATGAGTCATTACGCACCCTCAGTTTAATAAAACGATCCTTTATTTACAATAACCCAAAGTTTCATTGCAAAATGAAATACGGTTTTAACATAGTACAAAAATATGTTGAGCGTTGCAACTGTCACTTTTTTGGAAAAACATCAAATATTTCGAAAACGGCTAGAGATAGGCATAGGGCATTCTATACAAAAGTTGGTCAGAATTTTGTGAGGAATCCAAATATGTAATAATATATAGGGTGTTCTATTTAAAATAAGAAAGTTGTGATCGACTTCCGGTATAAACGGAAGTGCAACCATCTTGAAAATATTTTAGTTGGATTGGGCATGCCCACATCAGTATCCTGCCAAATTTTCAAAACTCTCCTATTTATACTTTTTCCAATATCAATCGATGTCTTTCGTCGTGGGACACCCTGTATATATAAATAAACATTTTATTTTAATTAAAACAATAAGAACAATAACTTTCAAGCTAGAAAGGGTAACACTTTAAGTTGCTGTGAGTGTGAAGTTTTTTCGAATTTTTTTCCGGAAAAACTGCTGACAGCTAAGTTGACAGTTGTTAAGTGATTTTTCCACTTAAAATTTACATTTGTTATACTAATTCTTGATAGCGATTGGTCAAAATTGATAGGAAGGAAATAATCGTTAAGAAAACGTTTCACTTACCGTTTCGAAATTTGAGAAATCAAAACAGAGCGACTTTGTCCGTCAGGCATCACCGAACCGAAATAGTCGCCTTTACCGTGCCACGTGACCTGCGTCACCATTTTAAAATGCTTCAACTGAAGCCGCACACCTCGGTCATACAATTTCTCCTCTGGATCGCACCACTGTACTGTCGTTTTTACCCTGAAACGCCAACAATTTGTCACAGTTTCAATCTAAGCATTTAAGGTGTATAGTTTACCTTTCATTGATCATTAAGTCACTTTTAGGGGCCTCTTTTAAGACCTCGTCCGTCCTGCTACTGACCACAAAATCACCGACGCCGGGATTAATTAACAGAACCTCGTTTCCAGTCGCCACTAAAACTAAAGACAGTGCGGCATTTGGACACCATTCCACACATCTCACCACACTCTCTGTTTGGATTGTTTTTAGGCAACGTCCCGTGTTTACCTCCCAGATTTTTACTAAAAAAATTACAATTTTCATCGAGGAGTGATTGATTATAATAATTACTTGTGCAGTCATCCGATCCGCTCAATAAATACTGTCCAGTTTTATCGGTACTGATACTTCTAACCATATCGGTGTGTCCCTTGTACTCTATAGATAATGTAGTGGGGAAAGGCTGTAGGTCCCTAGGGCTCGGTAGTTTAGGCACTAAAGCTTCAGGTTCTATGTTGAGCTTCATTTTAATGGCTCTAGGGCATAGATACAAGTCCAAACAGCGCAAAAATCGCTCTTTTATGAACCTACAAACGAAGTCAACTGTACTGTAAATACAACTACTTCCTGATGATGATATTACCGCGGATATGACGGAACTTTTCTAAGGGACTCGAATTTTTGAGGTACAAAGTGCAACTTCCTTTTCCAGGGTGCATTTTTCAGTTTATTCCATTGTTTCATTTCTTTGTCGTCAAACAAGTATTCGGGTGGGGGATTGTATGATTCTGCATGGCCTGCAAAAGAAAATATATCCAGGTATCGAAATTTCAAAATTTTTTTTTTCCTCAGAGATTTCTTGGACGATCCGTTTATATCGTTTGGATAAAATTTCTTGGGATTTTCGTCCTTTTTAATTAAAAATCAAACACAGAAGGCGGTGTTTAGCCTCATATCATTGTTAATTTATTAAAACCAACGTTTCGGCAGTCACTGCATGCCTTTTTCAAGGTTATATACAACTGTAAAAAAGGAGAAAAAGTATTCTATCCGCACAAACTTAAAAACAAAACTGTACCAGTCAGTCAAGTTAATTTTGAAAATATACACCAAAACACTATAATTTGCTTAAAAAGGGTAACAGTACTTATGTTTAGTAACAATGAAAGACACTTTAAAACAGTACACATCACGAATACCAAAACAGCCACATGGCACAAATACAAAAACAGTGAAGTAAAAATTGTTTAACCCCTGCACAAAACTGTCAAAATTATTTGCTAGCATAGCTTCAGTCTGAAATGGAACTGTACAGACTAAAACAAGGATGCTCCTATGAAAATAGGGGACTTTGTTACTAAACGTAAGTACTGTTACCCTTTTTAAGCAAATTATAGTGTTTTGGTGTATATTTTCGAAATTAACTTGACTGACTGGTACAGTTTTGTTTTTAAGTTTGTGCGGATAGAAGTTTTAATGCCAAACTTTTTCTCCTTTTTTACAGTTGTATATAACCCTGAAAAAGGCATGCAGTGACTGCCGAAACGTTGGTTTTAATAAATTAACAATGATATGAGGCTAAACACCGCCTTCTGTGTTTGATTTTTAATTAAAAAGGACGAAAATCCCAAGAAATTTTATCCAAACAATTTCAAAAATTATACATATAGGAAACCAGTGGTAAAAAAGAGAACCAGTAGAAATCAATGATCTAGACTAGACAAAGATGGCACAGTATAAAGAATATAATACTAGTAAGATCACTGCTTTGAAGTGTCGGCAAATGCTGCCGTTTTTTGTTATCGGTCGTAAATCACCTTTATTTCATACTGTATCGTAATATGCTCTATTACGTAGTCGGTTTCAGTCCGGGAAATGATTCATTACGTTACTAGTCCGGCAAAGTATAGTTACTTCCCTAACAAGTGAAGAAAATGATTCCACAAGTGTTAGGAACCAAATTTTTTCTTTATTTAATGGACCACTAAACTAAACTACGTAACGTTTGAACCTCAATATAGGGTGTGCACGAAATTGTTAGTGGGTCATTATTTTTGCTCACCCTGTACACAATTTTTTAGATAGAATTTTTTGCTCTACGCCACTGTAAAGAGAAATTCAAAACGTTTCTTTTGAGTGGTTACACCTCCCTGAACTCCCAAAAATAACCAAGATACAGGGTGTTCAATTTTTGAACTAATTTTCGGTAAAAAGTGCATATAAGTAGTTTTTGGAAAATATCTCGAAAACGATTAGATTTACAAGAAAAAAAACACTGCAGAAACTCCAAAATGTTTCTCAAGCAGTCGACAGTCTTCCAAAAGCTTTTAGAACACTCTAAAGGCTTCCAAATGATCTTCAACTAGTCTAGAAGCTCTAAAAAAATTTCAAGGCAGTCTAAAAGCTTCCCTATGTTTCTATAACAGTCTATAAGTTTTCAAATGCTTTTAAACTCTCTAGAAACCTTCCAAATGGTCCTAAAGTAAAGATTTATTTAAAAAGATTTCAAAATACTACAGGAATAACTCCAAAATGCTTCTAAAGCAGTCTTCCAAAAGCTTTTAGAACACTCTGAAGGCTTCCAAATGATCTTCAACTAGTCTAGGAGCTCTAAAAAAATTTCAAGGCAGTCTAAAAGCTTCCCTATGTTTCTATAACAGTCTATAAGTTTTCAAATGCTTTAAAAGCAGTCCAAAAACCTTCAATGCTTTTTAAACTCTCTAGAAACCTTCCAAATGGTCCTAAAGTAAAGATTTATTTAAAAAGATTTCAAAATACTACAGGAATAACTCCAAAATGCTTCTAAAGCAGTCTTCCAAAAGCTTTTAGAACACTCTAAAGGCTTCCAAATGATCTTCAACTAGTCTAGGAGCTCTAAAAAAATTTCAAAGCAGTCTAAAAGCTTCCCTATGTTTCTATAACAGTCTATAAGTTTCAAATGCTTTAAAAGTAGTCCAAAAACCTTCAATGCTTTTTAAACTCTCTAGAAACCTTCCAAATGGTCCTAAAGTAAAGATTTATTTAAAAAGATTTCAAAATACTACAGGAATAACTCCAAAATGCTTCTAAAGCAGTCTTCCAAAAGCTTTTAGAACACTCTAAAGGCTTCCAAATGATCTTCAACTAGTCTAGGAGCTCTAAAAAAATTTCAAGGCAGTCTAAAAGCTTCCCTATGTTTCTATAACAGTCTATAAGTTTTCAAATGCTTTAAAAGTAGTCCAAAAACCTTCAATGCTTTTTAAACTCTCTAGAAACCTTCCAAATGGTCCTAAAGTAAAGATTTATTTAAAAAGATTTCAAAATACTACAGGAATAACTCCAAAATGCTTCTAAAGCAGTCTTCCAAAAACTTTTAGAACACTCTGAAAGCTTCTAAATGATCTTCAACTAGTCTAGGAGCTCTAAAAAAATTCCAAGGCAGTCTAAAAGCTTCCCTATGTTTCTATAACAGTCTATAAGTTTTCAAATGCTTTAAAAGCAGTCCAAAAACTTTCAATGCTTTTTAAACTCTCTAGAAACCTCCCAAATGGTCCTAAAGTAAAGATTTATTTAAAAAGATTTCAAAATACTACAGGAATAACTCCAAAATGCTTCTAAAGCAGTCTTCCAAAAACTTTTAGAACACTCTGAAAGCTTCTAAATGATCTTCAACTAGTCTAGGAGCTCTAAAAAAATTCCAAGGCAGTCTAAAAGCTTCCCTATGTTTCTATAACAGTCTATAAGTTTTCAAATGCTTTAAAAGTAGTCCAAAAACCTTCAATGCTTTTTAAACTCTCTAGAAACCTTCCAAATGGTCCTAAAGTAAAGATTTATTTAAAAAGATTTCAAAATACTACAGGAATAACTCCAAAATGCTTCTAAAGCAGTCTTCCAAAAGCTTTTAGAACGCTCTAAAGGCTTCCAAATGATCTTCAACTAGTCTAGGAGCTCTAAAAAAATTCCAAGGCAGTCTAAAAGCTTCCCTATGTTTCTATAACAGTCTATAAGTTTTCAAATGCTTTAAAAGCAGTCCAAAAACTTTCAATGCTTTTTAAACTCTCTAGAAACCTTCCAAATGGTCCTAAAGTAAAGATTTATTTAAAAAGATTTCAAAATACTACAGGAATAACTCCAAAATGCTTCTAAAGCAGTCTTCCAAAAGCTTTTAGAACGCTCTGAAGGCTTCCAAATGATCTTCAACTAGTCTAGGAGCTCTAAAAAAATTTCAAGGCAGTCTAAAAGCTTCCCTATGTTTCTATAACAGTCTATAAGTTTTCAAATGCTTTAAAAGTAGTCCAAAAACCTTCAATGCTTTTTAAACTTTCTAGAAACTACAAAACAGAAAGTACTACAGAAATAACTCCAAAATTTCAGTCGAAAGCCTCCCAAAAGCTTTTAGAACAGTCTAAAAGCCTCCAAATGCCCTTCATCTAGTCTAGAAGCTCTCAAATCATTTCAAGACAGTCTAAAAGTTTCTGTATGATTTTAGAGCAGTTTAAAAGGTTCCAAAAGTTTCTAGAACCTTCTACAAGGTTTCAAATGCCTTAAAAGCAGTCCAGAACCTTCAATGCTCCTAAAGAAATCTAAAAAGATTTCAAAACACTACAGAAACTCCAAAATGCTTCTAAAGCCGTCAGAAGCTTTTCAAAACAGTCTAAAAAATTCCAAATGCTCTTCAACTATAGTCTAGAAGCCTCCAAAAAATTTCAAAATTGTCTAAATTTTCCAAAAAATTATAAAACATTCTAAGAGTTTCCAAAGGCCTCTAAATCATTCCAGAACCTTCAATATGCTCTTTAAACTGTCCAAAAACCTTTCAAATGCTCCTCAAGTAGTTAAAACAAATTTTGAAAACAAAAATTTCCAAAACAGTCTAAAATCTTCTGTATGCTTCTAAAACAGTTTAAAAGCTTCAATTCTAGAACTTGAATTCAAAAAAAGTCTGAAATAGTGCTTTTTTACAGATTTTTATGCTTTTTTGAGAAAAATTAATTAGCTTTTTAAACACTTTTTTTCACGATTTTAGTGCTTTTTAATCCGGACTCTAATAATGTCAAATAAAGTCACACAATTAGGTACAATAATCATTATGGTGACATTTTGAGCATCAAATAAAAAGTATTAAAACTCACCTGGCAATAACCTCTTTGGAGCAGAAATATGTTTGTGTATCCTCCTCATTTCGTCAGCTTGATCATCTGTACTCCACAACATGTAGAATTGAGGCTCCTTCTTGGCTCTTAATTTAGCTTGTTCTTCTCTAGTTTTGATCCAGCCCATCTTCAGTGCATGCACCAATTTGGAGACCTTCTTTGCCTCATGTTTGCTTGGTAAAAATGACCTTTTATGCTCAGGAAATTTCCTGATTGGCATTTGCTCCACTTGACTTGTAAACCTTTAAAAAAAATGTTTTAAATTTAATTAAGTGTCCATATATAAAAATATTAGTAAATTTACCATTCAATCCAGGGTGCATATTCATCAAAACTGACATCGGGAATTTTTTGAGCCTTTATCCTTTTAATTAAATTGATATCCTCATCACTCAGGATAACATTTTGGCCAGTTTGAGGGTCTTTAACAGTTCTCCAAAAGTCTGGATCTTCCATTCTTTTAAGGAACTCATCAAGATGATCTCCAGTCTCTGGTTTCAAAATAGGATTGCCATCCCAGTCATAGCCCTGATGCTTATACTCATTATACCTACAATTCATCATTAATTCACAAATTAAAGTAGAGGGACAGTTTTTACCATTCTTTGGGAACATTTCCCACTGTATTTCTAATATCTTCCTCATCACTAGTGTCATGGTCCTCATACTCATCACTCACATTTTGTTTTGGTTTTACTGTATGTTCCACTTCATCAGCCTTCTGAATCTTTGAAGCACCTTCTGATCCGTCACTGTCTGCTTCACTTTCTTCATCTTCTGAGCTGTCTTTAAGTTCAGAGTCACTTTCTTCTTCTGTGTCTTCTGAAAATCACCAAAATTGAAGAAAAACAGTTTTCCAGAAGCCCATCTGAACAAACCTTCTTCAGAACTGTCTCCTGGTACATCGTCAGCATCTTCTTCAGATTGTTCTTCAGCAGATTCGTTATCCTCATTGTCACTTTCTTCAATGTCAGCCTCAGAATCTGAGCTGTCGTCCTCCTGTACTCCGTTCTGGAGTAAATCCTGCAAAGTACCAAAGAAAAATGGGTTTAAATGGAAAAAGGGCAATAAAAGCACTACCTCTTCCTCAGGATCCTGACTAACTTCTTCGTCACTAGCTGGTGTTTTTACAGGTTCATGAACACTCAATCTTCGTTTCAGTGGTTTCTGCAGCTTTCCCATTATCAACGTGTTAAAAAAATGCTTTTTTTGTATAAAAATATTAAATTCCCATGTGTAGTGTGAATTCAAAAAAATGTAGAATATTTTTAGGTTAGAATTTCCGGTCACCAAGTTTTTGTGGTGAACTCGGTTGGTGCAGGTGCTTGTCTATCTTTCTCACACTCGAACATTCCCACTTCATTTATCCTTGTTTAGCCGATCAATTCCGGCAGCGCATTGGTCACATGATCACATTTACTGTCAGTTTCATTTCAAGATGGCAGGACGGTGACATTTGACAGATCTAATCAGTTTTGTCCGGATTTAACCTCAATATTTATGTAAATAGCTCGGATCATTATCAAAAATTGGAAAGTCGATTTATATTTCTTTATTTCTTTAACAAACAATGAGCGTGTAGTTTTGTATTTCAAAATTTTAATAGTGAGTAACCCCCGAGTCGGTAGATAAATAAAAATTCAAGTGTTATGTGAGTGAGAATGACAATTAATTCAAATAGTGGGTGGGAAGAAAGCTTTGTTTGGGTTGCTAAAACCCAATAAAATTCGCATTATTTACATAATTCGACTTGCAGTCGCGTAATAGATAAATTAGTGCGTGATATCAAAGTACCCTAAGTGAATGGAGCAGGGTGTAGTTAGATTTCTTCCTAAGGGTAAGTCTGGTGTCTTGTCACAGTTTGGTTTTTCTCATACAACTTTTCTGAAGGAACTACAAAGAAAGACATCAACGACTTTGAGAAATTTAAGGTGCAAATCCAGAAAATTGATGGTTCAGTTGTCAAGCCAGCTAACAATGGATCTTCAATTGATGTCATTTATCCAGAAGGAAACTACTCTCTTATCAAGTAAGTACCAGCTAAATTTGTTTGAGAGGTTGTTAACAATTAATTAAATCAGTCTTATGTTTTATCTATGGCTACAGATTAATTACAATTTTAACAGTTAAGTTACTAGCCCAATTAAACACAATAAAAGGTGTTTGCCATCCAGTTTTTGTATGTCAAACAAAACATTATTGATTTACTTGTGTTATGGTGATTTGGCTTTTTTTTGAGATTTCCAAACAAGTATCTCACAAGACACAACATTCTGAGCTATATTCATTATCAAGTCTTGGTAAACATTCTCAGGCTCAGAAAAGTTGGTTTTGTTAAACCTGTTAAAAGTATGCACTTTTATTACTAAGATTGCTTTTTTCAAGTTCATTGTATGCAGATTATAGATATCTATTAGTAACATGTCTAGCACAACCTTGACGTCAATGGAAAGTCAGAAGTGCAAGTTTTATTAAAATTGGCACAAAAAAAGCTGAAAATTATTCAATAGCGGTACTGCATGTCTTTCTTATATTTAGGCACAGAAGTTTTACTTAAAGTTCAATCATATTTTTAGTTAAAAAAAGTTCTAATAGAAGTGTTGCTATGCATAATAAATTGTTTAAAAACATCTTTATTTGATGACTTATCTTGAAGTGATTAATAATTTATCTTTGCATTTTTATTTCTATTCAATTTGGTGACAACCTATCTCTAACTTATTTGATATTAGCTTACCTACAATATGCATGAGTACAGAATTTTTTTTGGTTCTATTTATTTTCTTGGCATAACTTAAAATACCATCTTATGAGGAACAACCACTTACACAGCTTATTGGGACACTCTGTATGGGTATGGAAAGTTCATTACAAATCAATGCTGAGGGGTAAACTGCTGGGGCATTATGGTGTACAAGGTATTACCTGGGAATTAGGAAAAGGGGGGACTATAATTTAGAACCTTCATTAAAAAAAATATAAATAAATAATAATATAAAATCTCATTGATTTTCTCTGTAGAAAAACAAGGAATAATTATGAATTTTGTAATTATACTTTTAAATATTTTGACGTTTTCTAGTGGCAAACCAATCAACTTTTATATGTTAATAGAAAGCTGACTTTATTGGCTATTCATTGACATATAAAACTCTACTAAAAATGATACAAATAAATGAGTTATTGGAGATTGAATTAGGGGTTACACCAAAAAAAGTGATTAAAAAATTGTTCAACTTTGATGCCTTCTAGCGCCTAAATGGTCTAGCCCAATGACCCAAGTTGGGATATTTTTAGAAAGCTCATTTGATTGGCTATACGTTGACGTAGTCAAAAAAAGTGCAATTAAGCGAGTTTTTGAGGATTAAGCACCAAAAAAATTGCCGCACTCTAGCGACCAAACGGATAACCAATAGAGTTTTATACGTCAATGAAACGTTTATTTTATTGGCGGTCTTTCGACGTATAAAAATACTAATAATACCACATAATCCAATAATATAGTAAATAATCTGAATAATACGAATAATACGGCATAATATGAAAAATCATAAAGCGGTGGGAATTGTTGGTTATTAAGAATTAATATAAACATTTTAAACCAACTAAACCAACTGAAGATTGAAAAGTGTAGAAATAATTATGCAGGAACGTTTTTTTTGCTTGGTTATTATAAGGAGCTTTTTGCTCGGCTTGTGACAATAATAAACTGACAAAAATTTTTATTTTATTTATTTATTCCCTAAGTATTTTGCCAAAATGTTATTATCGTCTTTAAATTAATAATTTATGCATTACATATTAAATTACTAGCGGGTGATTAAATAAGAAACAACATGGGCAGTATTGAGGAAATTGAAACTGATACATGTTCGAAACAAATATGAAATAAAAAAATATGACCATAAAAACCTCCATCAAAACACATTCAAAATATTGAAGTAATTGGTTCGCACATAAACTCGGATTTTGTTATGACAGCTTTATTTACTGATACCATTTTTGTATTCTAAATTATAATCTAAACAATTTTTAACTTACTCATTTGCGCTTAAACTTTTGCGCTTTTGCAATAATATTGCATCATTAATATAATATGTAATAATCCAAGTAGTAAAGAATAATCCTTAATAATACGCTAATCAAGCAATAATACGTATAATATCAGTATTATTTGGAATAATACAATAATAAGGGTATAATACCAATATTATCAATAATATCGCATAATATTGAATAATCTATGATAATCCTCGTATTATATAATATGGGCCCAAATTTAAGAGAGTGTCACACCCCTCGTATAAAAGTATATACAAAGTGTTAAAAATACTCAGGTTATTTAGGGTTTAGTGACAGGGTGCACCAGAAACACTTTTTGACTGGTTAAGGTCCGGTTGTACAATCACAGTTCAAAGACTAGTTCAGTTGGTTCACTGGTACTTAAATTTTTCCATATGAACTGCATTATTGTCAAAGTGACGTTTCTGACTTGAACCACTGTTGTACAACTGGGCCTAAAAGAGCTAAATTGACCCTGGAAAATTAGGAAAACACGGTTATGTGACCTACTAGGTGTACTACAATGTAAGGTTTGAAAACTTGACAGTTTTGGCTGAATTTGACCGCTACGACTTTAACTTTCAATAACGCGGTTATTTTGACAGCTACAGGGTGGTTCAATGTATCAATTTAAAGATTGAATTTTTTAAACAAGTGACCTAATACCAAGCCCAATACAAACTTACCTTTATTTTGAACAGAGAATCAGGCAAAGTTATAAGAATAAGTGGTGTTCCATTTGAAAAACTAGATTTTCTGTCCTTTTTAGAACTGATTTTTTAAGCTCATTTTTTGACCACTGTATCATATATTTTTTTCTGCATTCACTCTTCAAACTGTTTAACAAGACAAAACACAAAAACCAAGAAAAAAAGTCATAAGTATGTTATATTAAACTTGATATGTGTAAATTAAAATTGTTTGGGAGACTGAAAATATCAAATTTCACATAAAATAGTAGTAAATATCTCAGAAACGAAAAAAAATAAACAAAATACATGAAATATGTCTAAAATTTGACATAGAATCCAAAAATGCAAAAATATACAGAGTGTTGACTCTCCAGTTGTAATTCAGAAAATTTGTGGGTATTGTTAGGTGTTATTGAGAATTATTTTGGCATAACAAGGAATTAGTGGCATATGGAATTAGTGTACAAAATTTTACTCAGTTTATCACTTGATCAATGCTTTGAACAAAAAAAATTACAAATTTTATAAGTGACATGTGTCAGGTTCTGTGATAAAGTGGTGATATTACCCAGGTTACCAACTGTCAAGTGACATCACTTACTCTAGTAGATTGTCATGCCACTTTTACAGTTTTACCTCATCTTAGTCAAAAAGATTGGTTTACAATTGATCTTTTATTAGTATACATTTTTTTGTGGATCATTTTTATTTTTTATTACTGTATAAAGTTGATTAAAAAACTATTTTGCTATTTACTATCATTTTATATTTTGTTTTGATATTTTTCAAATCACTTAACATGGAACATTGAATTAGGATGTAGGATAAGGTGAAATAGAAAACAACCCTTACTTATTAACTTATTTAGTAAAGCAGGCATTGTTTGAAAGTGAACCTTCTCATCGAGCTTCTCATACTAACTAATCAAAAAATGTAAACTTTGCAAGTGTAACGTACTTAGACTACTTAGTAATTTTACCCAGCTGTACCCGTGACGGTATTGATGTGTAAAACAATTGAAATACCCTTATCGTTTTTTTCTCGTGACAATATCGTCGGTTGCATGAAATTGTGGTCAAAACTGTTTCATTCAAGGGACGCAGAGGTTAGTAATGCGGCCAGTTGTTTTTGAAACTGGGTGATATGTGGCCAGTGCGGTTTAGTGCCAAAGCTTTTATTGAATTTATGTAAGTCGCTTAGCTTAGGTTTGTATTCCCTGATTATTTACTTGTTGGGGTCTTTTTTTGAGATATTTAGCACAACAGGTAAGTGGGGCTAAAACAAAAAAATTGGACAATGTATCATCTCATTATTATCATGAGAGACACCATACTGTGACCTTTGAACGGTTTTTTTTACTCACTGCACTATTTTGCTTGATTCAGTACCATTTTTGTAGTAAGCTTGAGGATTTTTTTAAAATTTACTTATTTGTTTGATCAATATAGCGAAAAGACCTGATTATTATAGGTATTGATAAATTGCCTAAGCAGCTAACAAATTTTACAATAATAAGTGTAATTAAAAACTAAAATTATCTAACTATAAGATAATTCATATGTCACCAATGTCAATGGCCAGATACAGAGTGACTCAGAGCACAAGCGACTTAGTGTCCAGGCTGAGCGAGTTTTTGAAGAGATACAGGAGGTTGTAATGTAATATCAGGGACAGACCAAACTTAATTTTTTTATAACTAAAACAACCTGTATATTATTATACAGGTTGTGTATACATTGTATATTTATTGTATTTTTGGATAGTCTTATTGATTGCATGAAAAATTGGTTGAATGAATTACAAATCTAGCGTTTACAAAAAAATCAAAAATTTTTGTAAAACTTAACGGAAATGAGTTGTTTGATAATACCAATTTTAATTTAAACAATACATTTTTTTGGCCATGTTTTAAAATTAAATAAAAAGTATATAAATTAAATAGTACTTCCAAAAAAAAAACCAAAAATAACATTTCAATTTTGACTGACTTTTACAGTAATTAATTACAACTTATTGGCCTAACTAAATCTAATACATGTGTTGGTAGTATAATACAGGGTGACTCATTATAAATTACTAGATCGTTATTTTAGTTGATGTCGATTATATGATGAATCTTAAATTAAGAAAGTTGGTGGCAACTTGTGATTATTAGTTATCTGATACAGTAATGAAACACTTTCTATCTCCTATTAGTCCCATTGCAAGTTTAGTTATCTTTGTTGAAAGCACTAGATTTTTCGTTTTAAACAACAACATCAAGGTTACCATATTGCAAATCTATTTCATGCAATTGTGCGGACTTTTATCTACATTTATTTTATTTAAAATGATATATGCATTATGATTTGACATTATAATAATAATGTTATCAAATCCCAAGTTTGTTCGTCTAACTGTGTCCTTGTCAGTTATGTGAATTTCCTATTTTTTTACTTATTTCAATTATTATAAGGTAGATATTAAAAATTCGCATTTTATTTACTCTATACATTTGCTTTTTAAGTGTTCGTAAACTAGATGAATTAATATGTTAATAAGGTAATTAGTTTTTGAAACATTTTAAATTAAAATTTTTGCATTAACAAATATTTCTAATTGTTTATATGGATGTCAATAGACTATTATTAATTTTTTTAAACAAAAATATGTATAAGGTAACATGGATGGATGGGAAAAATGGTGATTTTTTGCTTTTCTGAGTCTGATTTGGTTTTATAAAAGTTGTTAATTTTTTCAACATTATAAATAATATGACACTGTCATTTCATATTTATGAAACCTGTGCCAAGTTCCTAACCAAAATATGCCAAAATCAACGTAAACAAACGGAGAAATGACGGCTGGAATGCTTCATAACTGATCACCAGAGGGAGTATCTCTTATCTTGAAACGCCAATAGTCAAAATGTCAGAACGATTAATGTTTCAATAAAAATGACTTCCACTTCCTCAGGTTACGTGACTGGTTTTCCAAACTTTAAACACCCAAAATGCTTAAAATTGTTTTTTTTAAAGTCACGTGACAGTTTTTAGGTTAGGTTAGGTTAGGAGACAATGTAAAGGTTTTTCCAGATTTTTGACACTTAAAAATTCAAACTTTTCTACTTTGAGATGAATTTTCAAGTGTTTTGACTGAAATTTCAACATTTTACCATTGAAAATTGACTTGGAAACCATTAAAATTGACTTGAAAACTTTAAATTCATTTTTTAAGTTAGTTTTCCCATTTCGACTTGAAAACGATCGATTTACATTGAAAACCAACAATTGACTTGGAGGGTTTGCATTCCTTTTTCCAGTCAGTTTTTATGTTGCGACAAAATCGTCTGTAAAACCTATTTGTGGTTACTGTATCACATTTTTAAGCACATTTTTGGAATCCTCATTAAATTTCTTATTAGATAACCTAAAAAAACAAAAAATTCGTCTGTAAAACCTATTTCAACTGCCAGAAACACTGTATCACATTTTTAAGCACTGTTTTGGAATCCTCGTTAAATTTCCTATCCGATAACCTGAAAATCACTTAAAAATTCGGTAGTCAGGGAGAAAAACGCTGCCAACTGCCAGAAACACAGTTTTAAGGACAGTCTGCGACCAAATCGTCTGTAAAACCTATTTGTGGTTACTGTATCACATTTTTAAGCACATTTTTGGAATCCTCATTAAATTTCCTAATAATTTCCCACTTGTAGTGACCGAATCACATTTTTAAGCACATTTTTGGAATCCTCATTAAATTTCTTATTAGATAACCTAAAAAAACACTTAAAAATTCGGTACAGTCAGGGAGAAAAACGCTGTCAAACTGTCAACTGCCAGAAACACAGTTTTAAAACAGTCTACGACAAAATGGTCTGTAAAACCTATTTGTGGTTACTGTATCACATTTTTAAGCACATTTTTGGAATCCTCATTAAATTTCTTATTAGATAACCTAAAAAAACACTTAAAAATTCGGTACAGTCAGGGAGAAAAACGCTGTCAAACTGTCAACTGCCAGAAACAGATTTGTAAAGACAGTCCGTGACAAAATCGTCTGTAAAACCCACTTGTAGTGACCGAATCACATTTTTAAGCACATTTTTGGAATCCTCATTAAATTTCCTATCCGATAAGCTAAAAAAACACTTAAAAATTTGGTACAGTCAGGGAGAAAAACGCTGTCAAACTGTCAACTGCCAGAAACAGATTTGTAAAGACAGTCCGTGACAAAATCGTCTGTAAAACCCACTTGTAGTGACCGAATCACATTTTTAAGCACATTTTTGGAATCCTCATTAAATTTCTTATTAGATAACCTAAAAAAACACTTAAAAATTCGGTACAGTCAGGGAGAAAAACGCTGTCAAACTGTCAACTGCCAGAAACACAGTTTTAAAACAGTCTACGACAAAATGGTCTGTAAAACCTATCTGTGGTTACTGTATCACATTTTTAAGCACAGTTTTGGAATCCTCATTAAATTTCCTATCCGATAAGCTAAAAAAACACTTAAAAATTCGGTACAGTCAGGAGAAAAACGCTGTCAAACTGTCAACTGCCAGAAACAGATTTGTAAAGACAGTCCGTGACAAAATCGTCTGTAAAACCCACTTGTAGTGACCGAATCACATTTTTAAGCACATTTTTGGAATCCTCATTAAATTTCTTATTAGATAACCTAAAAAAAACACTTAAAAATTCGGTACAGTCAGGAGAAAAACGCTGTCAAACTGTCAACTGCCAGAAACACAGTTTTAAAACAGTCTGTGGTTACTGTATCACATTTTTAAGCACAGTTTTGGAATCCTCATTAAATTTCCTATCCGATAACCTAAAAAAATTAGATGTCAAAAATTGGTTGCTTTTATTATTTACACAAAGCAAAATCCAGACTCTACTGATAAGCCATAATATGGCAATTGATTTCCAATTAACTAATAAGTTATTAACAAGTGCGGGAAGTGACACTTTTCCGCACGCCGATTGCAGTTGAACGAACGACGCTATCGAGTGCGGAAAAGACACTTTTCGCACGTATTAGGTACAATATTTTTCCTACGATCCTGCAGAAAACTACAATGCGAACATTAGCATTTAATAGTGTTTATGTCATGTAATATGTAGATGAAAGGGTTAGTACTGACAAGCATGGGTCAAAGCGGAATTTATATTTATGTTGCAAAATAACTTAAGTCTGGGGTTAGTTTAGTAGAAAAAATATTGTTTTTAACTCTTGTGCAAAGTGTCCGCATCAAAATCGGGCGGTAAAGTACACTTTTCCGCACGATCGTAGGAAACTCTGTTTTCAATTGAATTATTTCACCACAGCTTACTGCAGTACTACAAAATCTCCATTTTTTAATGAATGTGTCATAGCATATGAGCGATACTGATTCCATAAAAATCGTCAAATACAGTAGTTTAAAAACAGATTGTTACACATTGTAGCATTGAAAAGTCCCCGTTTAATGTACCCAAGTACCGCCTTTCACCTTGCCTTAGATCTGGCGTTTTGCAGATTTCAGTCTTCAATCTCAGCTGTGACCAATCAGAACGTACTTTCATTCAGTGTTAACTTAGTCGGTACCTTAGAATGAACCGAATTTATGGTGGATATTTCAGCAAATCGCAGAAACAATGAAATTGTTCAACGGTGACTCAAATAAAAAATTATTAAAAAGCTGAGTGCAAAGTTCGTTGCACGCGGTACCACCGTTTCGACGATTCGCGGTACCCGCCTCGATTTGAATAATAGTTTTACGGCAAATCGGGAAACCTCAACGATATCAAGCTCGATGACGTATCATCTGCAGTGAGATAACAGAGTGTGTTAAACAAGGACAATGTGGTCGTATGAACGAATTAGGTATGTTTGATTGATTGGCAATTAGATTTAGTTTAGTAATAAACAAAACAAAAATGTTTTGTTTACAGGAAATTGTTTTCTGAAACCGGAGATTCGCACGTTGTTTAATTACTAAATCTGGTTTATGCGGGTTTTCTGATAATCAAATGATTCGTTAAAGCGTTGTTTACAGAGAATTCAATGTAATTGAATGTTTTTTTTTTTATGGATTTCAAGGTTGATTTTGGTCAAAAGTATCTAAGTGAGTTTTAAAAAAAGCACATACCTAAATCTCTTGACATTTAACTGAATTAGTTTTTAAGTAATTTGCTGGAAAATTACTTACATAATACCTACGTAAATTTCAATCTGAGGATTTCATTACAATTATGAAGTTTATGCTGTCGCCAAGTCAAAGTTTCAATAAAGTTGGATGGTGTTTATAGTGTTACCCGGGTTTCGCCCTTAGGCATCCTCAGACATACTTGGTGTTAAAAGCACACATTGTCACGCCAGCGGTACAAACAACAATATATTGTATCGAAAAGTAGTAGTCCATATGCACACAGTGGAGTAGTGAGTGTAAGTGAATTCTCTTCTACAGGAGATACGTAGATGACATCTTTTGCATCTTTAATGGCACTTTGCTTGAACTCCACCAATTCTTTGACTTTCTTAATACCTTACATAATTCTATTACGTTCACTATGGAACTGGAGTCTTCACAATCACTGCCCTTCCTTGACATTCTGATTTCCAGAGTAAACAACAAGATAGAGTTCTCAATATACCACAAACCCACTAGCACAGATAGTATCATTCCTTTTTCCTCCAATCACCCCTTTTCCCAAAAGACTGCCTCCTTGAACTGCTTTTTCCACAGACTGTTCAGCATACCCCTGCTGGAGCCCAACTTTAACAAGGAACTCTCATGGATCAGAACCGTAGCTACCAACAATGGTTTCCCTGCAAGTTTAGTTAACAAAATCTACTACAACCACTTTAAGAAGTTTGTCAACAGAAAGCTCTCAGTGAAAGAACATGACATTGAGACTAGATACTTCTCAATACCTTACTTGGGGCCTTTCACTCTTGGTTTCAAGTCCCTGTTCAAATTGCTCCTGCTTTAAAGTCTCACACTCTGCATCCTATTTTCTTGTCAACTCCAAAGATCCAACTCCGCTCCTTAACAAGTCTGGTGTTTAGCAGCTCTCTTGCTGCACAGCCAACTGTGAAGCTGTCTACGTTGGTCAAACAGGTAGAAAATTTGCAACTCGAATACATGAACACAAGAGAGAGTTTGAAAAATTTATTAACAACCAAAATTTGAACACTAGTTACATGAAATCACTATTTTCACGCCACCTTCGCCTCAACAACCATGACTTCAACGTTGAAGAGGGCTTCAGGCCTCTCCATTTCTGCGAAAAAGGCAATCTACTGGACCTTCTGGAGGTCCTTGAAATCAACAAGGCTTCATCCAACGATAAGGTGGTCTGCCTTAATGACCAGCTTAGACACGGCTCCACCCCTTTCTTCAGATCCCTCAATTTCTAGTTTCCCAAGACACTATCCCGGTCCCCCTGTGCTAGATTTCAACCCCCTCTTAACCTACCCATAATTAATTCCCACTGTTTGGATACTTACGTTTGTCTGTGACCAAGAACTATGTTTAAATCTGTACTTTTATGTCTCCAGGTTGAAGGTTGCTTAGTGTTTAACTTTAATTTTAATCTTCATTCGTTAACTAGCCATGTCATTATTTGTACAACCCTATAATTTAGCTGTCAGATAATTAGTATTAAGTTTTAATTTAATCTAACTTTGTTATTTGTTTACACTGTATTGTTTTGATGGAGTAGACCGACTACACATGTATTGTCACCTGTCAGCTGTCTGTCATGTCCGGCTTTCGGTTTTTGACCTTTTCCGCTTTTTGGGGGATTTGGTTTTTTGGTTTCTTCGGATTTGGCAATATGATGCTGCCCCCTAGACTTCCGTTTCCTGCAACCTGCCCTTGGCGTGGGTTGGGAACCATTTTGCCCACTCCATGTCCGGCTGCACCCAAGCCATGAAGTCCCGCACGGTCACACTACGATAGTGACAAAAAGGGAAAGTCTCCCCCTATTTTAACCTGTTCAGTGTCCAACTTGTGAATGTCCACCGCGGTTTTTGTTGTGTGACGTCCCTTTCGTGTCTATTTGGTCTCCTTCAGGTAAGATATGCAGTTTTTGCCCCCTTTAACTTACCTTTTTTATTTTTAATTTTTTTGACTTATCTGCCGCCCCCATTACGTATATACCCTTTCAGGACATCCTACTTCTACTCATGTTCTTTTATTACAGATAAACATGCAGTTTTTACATCATTCAACTTCCTTGGGTTTTGATTAAGTTTTTTTCCCCCTTCAAGAATAAAAAACCAAGCAACCTGTCACCTCAGAACCAGAACTGGGTTTTTTGATCAAGGTTTTTTTCCCCTGTGTAGAATTAAAAAACCACCTTAGTACATCTGGGTTCAGCTGTCCCCCCTTGTAGAATGACAGCCAGCAGACTAGTGATCTAGTTAAGGTAGGCTTCCATGTCCTTAGTTTTGTAAGTAATTAACTAACATACTGTACAACTTTCAGCCTCTGAAGATGGGTGTCTGAATACACCCGAAACATGTTAGGCAGATAACAACTTATTAATATATATTTGTGGAGATTTCACTAACAATATATTGGATAGGAATGACATTACACTTTTGACATTTGCCTTAACTGTTTGAATCACAGGTTTGAATTTTGGTTTTGCCGGTGGAGTTGGGATTCTGTGGTTATTAAAATATTATTAATTATAAGAAAAAATATTATTACTATATTAATCTTATTCTTATATTCCATAAAATGGTTTCAAATTTGACGTATTCATAAATGACTGATGAAAGGTGACACAAAATTAACATTTGACACTAAAATTTTAGTGTGTCACGTGTCTATTTCAACGCTGCTCATTGGTAAAAAATTGGATCTTATGTCATTGTATAAACCCACCTTTTGTAGGCATTACTGGGCATTAAATTAGTATTATGGAAACTATTAATAAAATTGAAAAGATCTAAATTATATTATAAAAAAAATCATAAACTAAATTTTTTCTATACATCTACCATTGAAATATAAACATAAATAAATAAAGTTTGATAATTTTAATGAAATCCGTTGGAAAACAAGGAAGAATTATGAGAATTTTGTAATTTTACTTTCAAAAATTTTGTCTCTATAGTGGCGAAACCGTACAACTAATCAATCAACTTTTATACGTCAATAAAAAGCTCATTTCATTAGCTATCCATTGACATATAAATGCTCATACAAAGTGTAGCAAATAAGCTAGTTATTGACGATCAAACGAAAAAATGCACCAAAAAAGTCATGAAAAAATTAGTCAACTTTGACGCCCTCTAGTGGCCAAATTGTCCAACCTATTAACCCCAGTTGGGGTATTGTTTAGCTCATTTCATTGGCTATCCATTGATGTATAACCTTTAAATAATGCAATTAAGCGGTTTTTTGAGGATTAAACAAAAGGATGCAGCAAAAAAGTCAAATTTGACACCCTCTAGCGGCCAAACCGTTTAACTTGTCGAGGGATATTTTTAGAAAGCTCATTTTATTGGCTATCCATTGACGTATAAAAAATCTACCAAAGATAGTTTTTTTAAGAATAAAACAAAAAGATACCATGGTCAACGTTGACGCCTTCTAGCGGGCAAACGGCTAACCAATCCATTTTTATACGTCAATGGGAATCTCATTACATTGGCTGTCCATCGACATATAAAAGTATATACAAAGTGCTACAAATACACGTGTGGTTTAGTGACAGGATGCACCACAAACATTTTTTGAGTGGTTAAAGGCTAATTTGGAAACTTTTTTAAATTAGGAAAACTTGACTTACTAGACCTACCACTTGGAAATTTTTTGAAAAATTGTTTTTGTAAATGACAAGGGTCAAATTTGCCTGAAACACTATCCTAATGGGTTTTGCGTTATGTTGGCCAGTTAGTGCAACCCAAAATCGACCTTAATGATTGTATTTCTACAGTTTTGCTACTAATATCAGTCTTTTGTGCCAAATATCAGGGCCGTATCTGCCCGATTTAAAAAAAAAATTTCGGTAACAGTCAAGGAAAACATTTAGTTAGCTTTGGAGCCCTCTGACGGCCAAACGAAGCAACCTATCAACACAGGCGACCATATTTTTTTTAAAGTCCATTTTATTTTCTATCCATTGACATATAAAAGTCAATATAAAGTGTTGTGTGTGACAATAAAGACAGTTTTGACTAAATTTGACAACTACTACTTTAACCTTCATTAATTCGGTTATTTTGACAGTTACAGGGTAGTTCAATGTATCTTCCCAGATATCCTCAGATCTCCCATAATTCTTCAGATATCCTCAAAAATCTCCCCGTTTTTCCCAAATCTCTTTAATCACCAAAAAATCTCCCAAGAAATTTTTTCTAGTTTTTGAACTGCGCACGTCACTGGTTTACCCAACCAGTGACGCTGGTCGTAACGTGACGTAAACTTGGATTGCAGTGTTGCCATCATTACCATTAAAAGAAATATAAACAGTAGTAAGTAGTAGTAAAATTATAAGTTAACATGTTATCCTTGTTTTTTCTTGTTATTGATAAGGAAAATACAAATACATTCAAGTCAAAAAGTTCAGTAAAACAAAAGTACATGGCAACAACGCAATTATTCATGTTATAATATCCTCAGAATCTCCCCGAATTTCCTCAAGTTTCCTCAGATTTTCCCAGATCTCTTCCCCTTGGAACGCAAAATCTCTCGTCTAACCCCTCGAGAATCAGACAGAATTTTAAGAATAAGGAGTGTTCCATTTGAAAAACTAGACTTTCTGTCCTTTGTTAGAACTGATTTTTTGACCACACTGTATTATATGTTTGGACGTTTTTCTGCACCCATTCCTAGAACAAACCTTGTCTAACATGACAAAACACAAAAACCAAGAAAAAAACCTTTCCTGATATGTAAATAAATTTTAAAAATGTTTTGCAGACCGAAAATATCAAATTTCACATAAAATGGTAAATATCTCAGAAACGGATACAGATCGGTATATGACATTAATACACAAAATATGTCTAGAATTTGACGTAGAATACAAAAATGAAAAAATATACAGGGTATCCCATTTCGGTTAATTCGTTGCACGCATATTTTCTTATTTTTACATTTTTTAATTAAAAAAGGTTTTTTTAGACTCTCCAGTTGTGATAAGTCAGGAAGTTAGTGGGTATTGTTAGGCTAGGTTAGGTTAGGTTAATTATTAGGAATTATCGGGCATTACAAGAAATTAGTGGGCATTACTAGCGGAATTAGTGTACAAAGTTTTACTCAGCGGTTTACCCCTCGTGTTTGGTCCCATAGACTAAAAGTGTTTTTTTGGGTTACTTGGGTCCCAAATAATGGAAAGCGGCCATTGGAAGCTCTCAGAAAATTGGAAAATTACACTTTTTATTTTTTTGCCAAAATTTGCCCTACATTTTAGCGAGGAGAAGAAATTTTCGGTGTTTTGGTCAATGTGAGGTTCTAGGAGGGTCAGGAGACTAACATAACCCAACCTACCAGGATTTTGGTAGGGTTGCCTAACCCATAACCTACTTAAATTAGTCCATTTCAGGTCAATTTTTACCCATTGTAAGCCATGTTTACCATTTTTTCGAGATTGGTTTAAGATAACTTAATAATTTTTTAAAAAGGATGAAGGAGGTCCATAGTAGATAAAAAAAATTGCCCGATACCAATGGGCATGGCTAGAATATCAAAAATTATCGTAAATTCAGCTAAAAACATGGACATACGATTTATATATAAAATTTGCGATGTTGCCACTTTGTCAAGAGTAAAAACAATACAGGTTTATAAAAAAAAACACTCAGCAAACTCAAAATCTACAAGAAAATTGCAAATTTTTGATTTAAGTCAAAAAACGGACTATTTTGGCAATATTTTTAACTGCAGCAACTTAATACAGTGTGTCCCAAATTGGTTTTACATGCATTGGGATCTCGATAACCGTAAAAGCTACAGAGTCGGTTAAATGGGGAAAGTTTAAGAGAATTCTATGTGAAACTTATTCCCGGTTTCCGAATTAAATTACCTTTCTCCGTTTTCCGGAAAATTGGGAAAACGTCTGCATTTTAAACAATTGCTTACAGCTCTTTAACAAAGCCAAAGAGAGTTTTGAAAAGTCTTTTAGTTCTGTTGGCACAATTTGTATAGAACACGTCAAATAATTATACTAATTCTAAGGTGTAAGAAAATTGAAACTGAAGCAAAAAATAATACAAAATATACAATATAAATCACAAATACAGAAAATCAAAACAAGACTGATAAACAACATAGTTTACAATAATCATAAGTAATAAGTGTATTTTAATTGGCAATAACCTGTTTTAAATTGGTTNNANGGANTTGTCNNGAATANGGNANAAGNAGCCANTAAAAGCTNTAGCNNNGCAGAGAGNCACGGTNNTAGNNANGGGCGTTACGCNNTGCACTCTAGCTGNTTCAGAGCATNTNNTNCNACNCTCNACNTGANCNANTTANCAAAAGACCTTTTAANTGTCNCGTNCGGGNGCGTTGNGTAAGCACTAATGCCGTGCCCNNGNAAGTANACCTAANAGCNANACNCCTGACACGNTGNGNTCGNNGAACGNCNNACNTGGACTAGCTTGATANGNNCGTGATAACGCNGCTAAGNATATGNTNTATGGCNANTNTGGAGATACTAGTAACAGANNAGGTTCTTCGCNATAGCTNNTNCAANTGGATATTCNTGNATAAGACAGTTGNCTCNTGCANCNACCGGGTCTNNNAGGGAGTGACACAATTTTCCTCAATNCCGATGGNNATNATGNNGGCTTCTTCTCATCATNGGNCTCATGGNNTCGGACNNGTATTANNTGAGCTAAAAAATCACTCTGTATAATTTCTTATAATAATCCATAATTATCTTAAGAATAACGAATATATTCCTTAGATAATTCCCATAGAATTAACCAACAGTAGTGTCTGATTTCTTGGTTATTATAGAAACTATCTTTGGGCTTTCAGACAATGGAATTGTGGACAAGTGATCTTGGCGTTTTAAACTCGCTTCAAACTTTCACAAACCGTAAAAATTTCAATTTTTAAGACTCTAAAACGACCTTTCCACGTGGAAAAGCTTGAAAATTACATTGAAATCGACCCTTGCCAAAGCCAAAACTCTTAATTCAGTCATTTTGGCAACGTCGAAACCCTAACTTACATACTTTGACCTGGTTATGACGTTTAATGACAGGCTTATAGTCACCTGACAGTGAAAAACTCATTAAACAGTGCCGTGTAACTGTAAAATGTCTAAACTCTTCGCGTCTCTTTGATGAATCACGCCGCAAATTGTTATTCGTAACTCTGTGGTGGAATTCGGCAGTTGTGACGTTAAATCACAGTTTAAGACGTTAAATTTGACAGTTATGACACTTCACAGCGTGGCTTATAGTCAGGTGACACTTGTTATAACTATTAAAACATTCAGCAGTGACCACAATAAAGCCCCAAATTTGTCATTTGTAAGGCTGTCAGTGATACCTTGATATGTTTCTTACGTTATCTGACAGCTGTCAACTGTCAAAACTCATCAGCTAATATTCATAATTGGAATACGCAGATTAGTTGTATTTCTGTTATAAATTGCATTACAAATTGTATTTATAGCTCCATAGAGTTAAATTGAACAGATGTGACAGACACTTTGATATGTTTTTGACGTCATATGTCAAAAATTACGCAGCTGTGAGGCAAAATTACCAATCCAAATAGTTCTATCGCTTAGATAAATCATACTGTACAGGGTGCTGCATTTTCGATGGTTTTATGGGGTACCGGTAATAGATAGAAAAAAAGTAGCATACGTGTTCTGATCTCTTTTTTCTGAGCTGAGATGACTGGCGAAGAGTGGGCTGCGCAAACTTCTTTTGTTTCAGAGATACGGGGGTTTTTGAAAATTGGTCATTTTGGAACCTCCTCTGATTTCATTTGATATTAAAGTTATCAAAAAAGGAAAAAAACGGTTTCCGGTAGAAGTTTTGACGTAGAATCATGGCGTAGTCAGTTTTTTCTATTCCGTTTAGTTTCTGACAATATGACAGTAAGTTATATTTTTTTAAATGGAACACCCTATATATTTTTAGTTCATTTAATTCTGTTGATTTTTATTTTTCAGCGGTGTATTAAAACATATAAGTTTGTAAACGTTAATCTTGGTAATTAGAAAAAATGCGTTTCCTTAACAAAAAAAGTGCTAAATAATATGTATAAAAATACTCACAGTCGAAACAAAATTTGGCTATGTTCATATTAACATGTTACATGTCGTTTATAAACAGTTTTTTCAACTTCCACCTTTTAGAAAATAGAAATGGCCATTTTTTCTTATTGAAGTGACGGTAGAACTGTTTGTAGCTTAGATTTTTAATAAGATTTATTAAAAATAAATTTTCTGATGTGTTAGTTTATTTAATTTCCGATTTTGTTTGGTATTTTAGATATTGGCCTTTTTTTAGCTTAGCAAAGGTCTTTTTTTAAAATAACAGGATTAACCTCTACAAACTTATATGTTGTAATACACCGTTGAAAAGGTAAAAATCAACAGAATTAAATGACGTAAAAATATATAGGATGTTCCATTTAAAAAAATGTAACTTACTGTCATATGTCAGAAACTAAACGGAATAGAAAAAAACTGACTACGCCATTGGATTCTACATGAAAACTTCTACCGGGTACCGTTCTTCCTTTTTCGATAACTTTAAGAGCAACTGAAATACAGAAGAGGTTCAAAAATTACCAATTTTCGAAAACCCCCCGTATCTTTAAAACAAAAGAATTTTGCGCCGCCCACTTTTCGCCAGTCATCTCAGCTCAGAAAAAGAGATCAGAACACGTATGCTACTTTTTTTCTATCTATTACCATTTTCTCTGTACCCCGTAAAACTATCGAAAATGCAGCACCCTGTACATTGCATTTATAGTTCTATGGAGCAAAATTTGACGGTTGTTAAGGGAAAAGGATGCCCCCGCTGACGGAAAAGCTCTTCTGGCGCTCTTCTTGCCCTCGATTTCTTCTTTCTTCGTCTGCTCGTCCATCTCTGGTGGTCCTGGCAAACTATAGCATGTCCAAACAGCCGGCTTTCGTCCGTCTGTTTTTACATCCTAAAGTTTTGAGGAGTTAGGGTCTGGTGAGTGGGGGATGGTTTTCCTCTATTTGCGTAGGCAAAGCGGGAGAAAGTGCCAAGAGTACAGTCAGAGCCCAGTTAGCACCGGGATAACTGCGGAAAGGTTCTACCCAGATTTTAAGAATAAAATTCTCGCCACCCGAGGGAAAGGTCTGGTGGGAATTGTGGTCCTCTTCATTGGCTGGTTGGTCCTGAACTGTCGTCTATCTGGAACAGAAAGAAATACTTATTAATAATTACCCGTTATCCAATAACTGGTATCGGGGGCATTTGTGGGGTGCTTCTAGCTCCGGGTCGTAGTTCACTGCTTCTCGCAGTAACTGATTTTCGCTGCTTTCCGCTTTTTGGAATATCTTCACTGCGCTCTGTTTGATCCTTTCCGTTGCGGTGGTAAACTTCAAATCTCGCTGGATTTCCACGTTTCTGACGTCCACCGCTGTCCTGAGCGCAATGTTTTCCACAGCTTGGAGTTTCTTCAGGTGCGATAGGCCGAGGCGTAGGTCAGGTGCGATTGAAGAACCGACTTGATGAGCGTCACTTTGTTCCAAAGTGCCAGCTTTGATGTCCTGCTTGTCATGGGGTACAGTTTTGCTCTGGTCGCTCTGGCTTTCTGTCTGACGTATTCTATGTGGCTTCCCCACGTGAGTTTCTTGTTCATCGTGACCCCAAGGTACGTCGCCTCGTTGCGCCACTCCGTCCATGTCTTTTAACCTGACGTTGCCTTCTATCCTCATCTTTGGTCTTCTTTTGAAGACTATGGCCTGCGTTTTCTCCGCGTTTAGGTCGATCATCCATTTTCCATCTTCCTCTGAAGGTCTCGGGTCAGGAGTCGGCCGCTCCTGCTCCGGGCCATGATCGCAGTGTCAACCGCGTAGAGTGCTGAGCTGGTTCGCTGAGTTCTAGGCGGATCTGAAACATAAATGTTATAGAGAAATGGCTACAGTACTGCACCTTGCGGCACTCTTGCTTCCATTTCCCTATAACTTGAGTAGACGCTGTCGATTTTGACTCGAAAGCGGCGAGCTGAAAGAAAAGATCTAATTAGTTTTACCAGGCCGACATTCAGCATCTTGATTAGAAGTCCTCTGTGCCAAACCCTGTCGAAGGCCTTGGAGACGTCTAGCAGCACGGCTCCTGTCGCTTCTTTCCTGTTGAACTCTTCCGTGATGTACTCGGTCATCCTCAGGACTTGGAATTCCGTTGATAGTGTCCTTCGGAATCCAAATTGCTCATCGGGGATGACGTGCAGGTCCTCTTCTTGCTCCTTTAGCCTCCTGAGGATGATAACTTCTGCCACTTTTCCCAAGAATGGAAGGAGGCTGATGGACCGATAATTCTGGAGGAACAGCGTGTCCTTTTGTGGTTTCGGGAACAGGATAACATTGGCCCTCTTCCAGTCAGCAGGAAAGTGCCTGCCTCAGTCGAAGTATTGCGTTAACAATATTCAACAGGGCAGCTATCCTGCGTCTCGGAAGTTTTCTGAGCGCAATGTTTCCTCGTCCCATTCTGGTGCCTTTTTGATGTTGAAGTGCAGCAGTTGTGTTGAGATTGGTTGGTTGTCCGGCAGGGTGTTGATTCGTCTGACACGTCCGTTCATGATGTTTTTCCAGGCGTCGGCGTCATCGTCGTCAATGTCGTTCTCCTGAAATTGTCTCTCTAGGGTGTCGACAAAGGCGCGTTCCCGACAAAAAAAAATGTGCACAAAGTGCAAACGGAGCTCTTAAGTGATCGGAATCGGCTTGCCAGTGTAACTAGGTCCATGAACATTAAAAGTGCAAACTAAACGAGTTACGGACGAAAACTGTATTTCGTACGTAACAGACTTGAATAATAGATAAGGAGTCCTGTTGAGTTTGTATGAAATTACACATTTTCATTTCTTATTCATTAATTAAATGTCAATTTAGTGATTTATACAAAAGACGCAATTTGGCGCCAGTGTTTACAGATACTAACTAATTTTAGTGCATTTTAGGTTGTCACAACATTCTGGTAAGCTTGTTAGCCGCAAGGGCAGAAGTTCACTTCGATCCCAGTGTGGTAACGCCTCCGGACATTGCGAGCTCCATAACTGAACTGGGTTTTCCCGCTTCTGTGATGCAACGATCGGGAGCTGGATTATCTGAAGTAGATTTGGAAATTTCGGGAATGACTTGCTCGAGTTGCGTGCACAAAATTGAAAGCAACATCGCCCGCATTCCGGGCGTGCTCAGTGCTCAAGTGGCTCTGACTGTACAGAAGGGCAAGTTTAAGTACGATCCCGAAGTTACTGGTCCTAGGACGATTATTGAAGCCATTAATCAGTAAGTATCTGATTTACTTAACGTTCTCCAAAAAAATTGATAATTGATATCCATGTAACTGTGTATTGTTTTGTAAGAACAAATTTCTGCTAAAAACGGTTTTTTCCAAGTAAACATACTTGCTCATTCAGTTATTTAGTTGAATACCAGAAACAAAAACTCACCGAAATCTACTACTACTTGCAAAATAAAAGTTTTCCCATTCCAACTTCTTTATGTCAACTTTAGCCATAATTAGTAACCAACTGTTTCTTGATTAGATTGGGTTTTGAGGCTAAACTGGGAACGAGAGAGACCGACGAAAAAAGACTGCAACAAAAAGATGAGATTCGCAAATGGAAGCGCAGTTTCCTCTATTCGCTGGCTTTTGGAGGGCCAAGCATGGTAGCAATGCTGTACTTTATGGGAGTTATGTCGGCTGGAGCATCGCACGAGGATATGTGTTGCGTAGTTCCTGGTGAGTGCTTTTTTTATAATATATTACACTGAATATTAAACTTGCAACGGATACAAATTATAACTTGATTGAAGTTAAGTTTATGAACTTGTTTGCCAATATTAAACATTCACTTCAAAAATCAATAAGCGGTTGTGTTCCAAAAAATTTAAAAAACATAATTTTTCGCGGACGTTTTATGATATTATTTGCTAAAAATTCATTCAAAGGCTAAGAAAAATTTAGGAACACACCTGAATGAGCAAACATGTGCAGCAGAAATCGCAATACTGTTTGTAGTTTGTGATTGGTCAAAAAAAGCAGCTTTTAGCTTTCGTGGCAGTAACTTTTGTGACGTCGTAGTTAACCCTGTCATCTGTCAACGTAAAACGTCAATAGAAAGTCGTTTTATTTACAAAATATTTACTAACAGCTGCTAAATTTTTGTAATTTGTAGAGAATTACATTTTTACAAAATAAGTCAGCGTGTCCCAAAATAATAACAAAATTAAACTCTCGGCTGGGGTATTTCTTGGAGAACGAACTGAAATAACTTCAAGAAGTAGTCTGACTTTGATTAATCAAACTCAATCCTTAATTTCCTATTCCACTACTAATTTTATTCTGGGCACTCGAATGCTCTTTGATGATGAGTATACCAGAATGTCAAACACCCTCTAACTCGGTTATTTTTGGGAGTTCGGGGAGGTTGAGTTGAACCATTCAAATTAACCGTCTTGAGCTCCTCTTTTCAGCGGTGTAAAGCAAACAATTCTATCCTAAAAATTGCGTATAAGGTGGCCAAAAAATCTGGTAATGGTAATGGTAGGTGTGGATGGTGACAGATGTACTGCGACCTGATTAGATCTCTTGTATCTTCTTCTGCTATCTCAAGGTTTCCTTGTTCATAGCAACCCCTCAAGATTTAGTTCCTTTAGGAATTTCAGGATCTTGAGTGGGTCTGTTCGAGGTATTTCTTCCACAGCCAGCTGGTATAATCCCAGTGTGTTTAGTTTTCTGTGTTATTATTAAGTTATTTAGCAAAAACTGGTTTAATGCAACTAATTTTCAAACCAGTTGAAATTGTGGAACACAATTTAAAGAACAGTCAAGGACAAAATCGCCTGTAAAACCCACTTGAAGTAAGAAAATGATTGTTTTAAGCACATTTTTGGAATCGTCATTAAATTTCCTATCCGATATCTGAAAAAACACTACAAAATATGGTACAGTCAGCCACAAACACAATATTTGTAATTTACCCATAACTATTAATAATTCATTTATAGAGAAAAACCACATTTCTGCACAATACCAGCAACTTTTCCTCAATCTGTCAGACAAAGACAAAGCTTTGTAAATCATCGGAAAAAACCCTTAAGGCGGCAACCACAAAATATCGAAGAACTAATCTAAGACATATGTCAATTTCAATATAACGTCACAGTTAATGTCGTCACTGCCACTTTTCATGGGGGTAGTTAAGTTTGACGTCTGATTTAGACCATACGTCAAGGAAATTTCTGTGGTTAAGTTTATTCTTAATATGGTTTGAGTGGTTTGGTCGAGGAAGTTCGCTTTTGGTCGCTAAAACGTTACAAAACCAACACTAACAACTTCTCGTAAAAAGTATTAAAAAAAAAACAGACAATGATATTTTAATTTATTTATCAATATTTATGTTGTCCCCTTCAAAGTAATCTCCCTTGGATATGATATGCTTGCGCCAGTGCTTGTTTATTCTTGAACCATTTCGAAAAATCATATTTTAGAGAGATATGTTCTTGAGTTGTTTGAGACAAGTTACTAATTTTTTTCTTTGGTTGAGATTTTTGTCTCACCACTCCAAAAAGGTTTGTTTGAGTAACTTTGCACTATTTTTAATTAAAAAATGACAAATTATGCCACAATAACAGCAAAACACCACATTTTTATGAATCTTTCTAAAATTTATACAAACAATATGCTATTACGACCAATTTTAATTAAATAAATTCGCTTACCGTTTTAGTTCATCACTTACTGAACATTTTAAATCCATTATTTGCTTGGGACAGATTCTTACATAAAAAACTCTTCCAACTTTCTTGCAAAACAAAATCAAATGACAATAATCCCAATCATATGCTGGCAAAAATTTTGATGTTGTTAGTTTATTCACAGACGTCCCACCTGACAAAACTCTTTCAACTGTTAGATCTAAATTGCAAAATGATTCAAGTCTTGGAGAACCCACAAACTTTTAACAATTTATGTAAAAAAACATACTTCTAATTTGGAGATGATTGTTACCAACAAAATTCTGGAAAGTCACCAGTTTTCTCGTTGTCTCCAATATTAAGTAATATTTTTTTGAAGAAAATAATAATTTACATTAATTATACAATTGTAGCTCAGAATACCTCAATAATAGTGGTTTCTTATTGCAGGTCTCTCATTGGAAAACTTAATAATGTTCATCCTATCTACCCCCGTTTTACTTCTGGGCGGACGTCATTTCTTCGTCCAAGCTTACAAAGCACTAAAACACCGTACAACTAACATGGACGTCCTGATTGCCATGGCCACGTCGATCTCCTACACTTATTCGGTTTTAGTGGTGCTGGCCGCCATGATTTTACAACAAAAAACGTCACCTCAGACTTTCTTTGACACGCCCCCTATGCTTCTGGTTTTTATTAGTTTAGGTGAGTAAATTTTGTATTCTCTCATTTTTTATTATTTTATGTTGATCGATTTTAAAATCTTTATAAATGGAAAATTTGTTGTATTAGGTAGGTGGTTGGAGCACATAGCCAAAGGCAAAACTTCAGAGGCCTTAAGCCGATTGTTGTCACTGAAAGCTACCGACGCTGTGATAGTTACTTTGGGGCCTAAAGGCGAAGTTGCTACCGAAAGTAACGTGAAAGTTGACTTGGTTCAGCGTGGTGACATTTTGAAAGTTGTACCAGGTGCTAAAGTACCAGTTGACGGAAAAGTTATCCAGGTTAGTGACTTATTTATTGCATTTTCTTTTAACAATATTAAAATTAAAATTTTCATCAGAAATTCTACTTAATGGTATTGGTAAAACGTTGAAAAATATTGACATGTGACAGCTGAAAGCCGGTATCAGATAACATAAAAACCAATAATCATTTCGGTGTATATTGTTTATCCAACATTGTTCCAACATATTGGTGTTTGTTGTTCCCTAATGGCATGCAAGCATTATTCGAAAAATAAGGCTTAAGGAATATCATGATTCATGACAAGATCGAATTTTCAGCTAGAGAACTTGTTGTACTCTCTATTCAGTGACTGTTGCGTCATCTCCCTTATCTCGATTTACAAAACAACAAATAAATGATCCTTTCAACTAAAGAGTTGCGTTTTGCTTAGTAAGGAGAGCAGAATAGTTGTCACTTTGGACACAATACAGGGTGATTCCAAAGTTGGTGCTTTCCTTTCTCCTACGAATAGGGCTTCAAAAAATAAGTTTTTTTTTTCTTTTGGCGCTTTTTCGAAATATGAACAATAACGAAGATACAGGGTGGTCCAATTTTAAGTGTCAATAATTCACCATTCGATAACCAATTAAAAAATAAGTTGACTTGCATTATGTAATTTTTCTGAAAAACGTTTCCTAAGATATAGCCCACCAAATTTCAATTTAAAAAATCGTTTTATAGTGTAAAACTGAACATTCAAGACTTGTGAGAGTCCAAATTTGTACTGAATAGTCTAAAAATTTGCTATTAACTACTAGGAATAGTCTTATAATTCGTTTTCTCAGACTGTCAGTATCTGAAACTGAATTTTAAGGACTAAAAACAGTCCGGAAATCAAGACAAAGATTGTATTGTACATAAAACTCATTTTTTGCTATTAAAAATAATCTAAAAGTTGATTAAAAGGCTAGAACTGACTTGGACTAAAGAGAGTCTATTTTCAGGACTTTAATTGGTGTACAACTCAATTTTCTGAAACAAGACTAGAAGTAAATTAAAATTTCGGACTATTTATTTCTCAAGACTAATTTTTTTACTTTTATTACTGAAGAAACTTGACTTTTGGAAATAGTCTTAAACTCGATTTTTCAGTCTTAAAAAGCACTAAAAACAGTCTGAATTTCTTAGAGATACTACAATTTATTGCACCTATGAGTGTAGAAATTTAATAGTAAAGAAGCTAAGCTTGAAATGACATTTTCAAGACTATAAGTGTCCAAACTGGCTTTTAGGCCTGATAAGTCAAAAGATAGTCTTGAAGCATCTTAAAGCAGTAAAAACAGTGTAGATTTTTAAGAAATACTTGAATTTTTAGCACTGAGATGTGTAGAAGTCGATTTAATAGTAAAAAAGCTTAGAATGATATTTTAAGTCTAAGGAGAATGTAAAAATTGTTTTTCTAAGTTTGGCATATAAGTGAGTTTTACTTTATGTAACTAGTTACATATCGATCTTTTCGTAAACATTAAGCTATTTTTTAAGTTTGCTATGTCAATAACTTCGATTTTCCAAGCTGAAAGCAGTTTTGAAGCACTAAAAATAGTCCAGAATTCTAAGAAAATGAAAAGCAAAGTAAAAGGTACGAAAAGTTAGTTTTCAAGACAATTTTTATGAATCTAATGTCAATGTCCTGTATCTAAGACTATTTTCAAGACTAAAATATTGAAATTTGTCTTCAAATTATGAAAACTTAGTTCAAATGCAAATTTTAAGCTTCTGATGTCACTTTTCATTAGTTCAGAGTCACTTTTTGGTGTTCAAGTCAATTTTTAAGGTTTAAATGTATGAATTTGTACTCAAAAATTCTAGAAAAATCAATTTTTAATACTAAAGTCTCTCGATTTGTATTAAAACTGGTTACAAACTATTTTTAAGCTTCTGAAATAATTTTTTATCTTTTCTAAGTCAATTTTCAAAACTAAAGAATTTCAGTTTATTTGAAAACTATGAAAACTGGCTACAATGAAATTTTTTAGGCTTCTCAAGTCAATTTTTCGTTTCCAAGACAATTTTTAAGTTGGGTTGGGTTAGTTTTGGGTCTTTGAACGTAATAACTGAATTATCTTGTAAACGAAGTTTCAAATTAGAATTGTATAAGAGATAATTAATTTTTCATCGTGAACAATAAATTTAAAAGAAACTGTAATTTTTGAAAAATATCTAAAGACCTAGAAAATAAGACAAAAACATGAAAACCATCTTCCTGTATCTACGCTTCTGGAGAATTTTGGGAAACGTCATTCATAATGAGTATTAATTTCATGAGTGCTTGTTCCAAATTTGATCCAACGGTCTGACAGTTATGACAAAAAAAAACGATTTTTTAAAGTGAAATTTGAAGAACTGTATTTTCCTTAGGAAGCCTTTTTCAGAAAAATGACATAATGTATGTTAACTCATTTTTTGATGGGCTATCGAATGGTGAATTATTGACATTTAAAACTGGACCACCCTGTATATCGCTTTTTCAAATATTTTAGATACCGACGATAAGAGAGATATTGGTCGGTAATTTTTAAGATCCTGCTTTTTGCATACTGGAATCACTTTTGATTTCTTAAGTTTACTCGGGAATACTCCGGTAGCAAAAACTTCATTGATTATGTGTGAAACAGGTTTACAAATCAATCCTGCTATATGCTTCAAAATGATTATAGGGATCTCATCTAGTCCAGATGAGAATTTGTTGGGGAGGGACATAATAAGACTGAAGATTTCATTACAATCTACTGGAGATAGGTATATAGAATAGGACACTGCATTGAAATTCAGTTCAGCAGCATTGTGCAACTGTGTAATATAGTTGAAGTGTTTGGCAAACAAATTTGCTATTGTTCTTGGGTCATCAGCGACTGAAAAATCATACATGAAGGTCCTTAACATACCTGCCATATGCCTTAATTTCAGCATTCATCCATCCCTCAGTCCTTCTTGGTCTGCATTTGCTTATTGGAAACGAGTTGTTAAAATGATCAAACATTGTATTGAAAAAACAATCATATTTCGAATCTACATCTTGAGCGAGCATTACGTTATGCCAGAGCTCATTTTGTAAACTCTTCCTGAATTGTTAGGAATATTAATAGAGGAGAAAAACCTTTTTTCAATGTAAGTGGATTTAGTATTTATATCGACCGAAACTGTGAGCTTTTGTGCATAATGATCAGAGGGATGGGTGATGAAATTCTATGTACGGGAATATTACTGAAAAAATTGTCTATCTGGGTCTGGGAGCCGGCACAAACTCTTGTCATATCTACAATATGTGAATCGAGACCGTAAATCTCCACCCAGTACCAAGAGACTGGACGGACAGGACACCTCATTCAAAAAACCTTCTAAAACAGACATGAATACATCTGAACCGTCATTTCATATACCGTTCAATGTTGGTTTAGACTCTCTTTCATCTGTATTATCACATAAAAAAAGTAAACTCTGCAAATGGGGATAAATGCCCAAGCACTTATATTTTTTGGGTGTAAATTAAATTTAGAACCCCGTTATGGGAGAGCCAGCATTACAATTTAAGTTATTTTGTAGAAATTATTTATACACAACACCCCTACAAAACATTGTTATATTTTTTCAGGGTCAGTCAATGTGCGACGAAAGTTTGATAACAGGAGAAAGCATGCCAGTACCGAAAAAAATCGGTAGCACTGTGATCGGCGGTTCTATCAATCAATACGGTTTGTTGCTGTTTGAAGCGACGCACACCGGCGAATCCACGACACTATCCCAAATAGTTAAACTAGTCGAAGAGGCACAAACTTCTAAAGCTCCCATACAGCATTTAGCCGATAAAATTGCCGGGTAATGTTTTTCACTATTTTTTATGACAGTTTCACCAGTTTTAAGTGTTAATAATTTACCATTCGATAGCCCATCAAAAAATCAGTTGACATGCATATTATGTCATTTTCCCGAACAACGCTTCCTGTTTAAATTTGGAACAAGTACATATGAAATGAATACTCGTTATGTGATGTGAATAATGTTTGTAAGAATTGTTTAGTGGGCTTAGATACAGGAAAATGGTTTTTATTTTCTCGCTCTATTTTCCACGCTGAATGGATATTATCAATAATTTTGATAATATCCAGCTTAATTGGGAGAAAGATGTATCTCTTGTAAAATTTTGACTTAAAATTCTAAAACTCGACGTGTCAGTCTTAAAGCATTAAAAATAATCCGAATTTCTTAGAAATGCTCCAATTTTTTGAACTGATGAGTGTAGAAGTCAGTTTAATAGTGATAAAGATAAGATTGTCTTGAAACTCGATTTTCCAAGCTGAAAGCAGTTTTAAAGCCCTAAAAATAGTCCAGAGTTCCAAGAAAATGAAAAGCAAAGTAGAATGTCATCGATCCTGAATTTAAGACTATTTTCTAGACTAAAATATTGAAATTATGAAAGCTTCTTACTTCAAATTCAAATTTTCAGCTCTTGATGTCACTTTTCATTGGTTCAGAGTCATTTTTTGGTGTCGAAGTCAATTTTCAATGTTTAAATGCGTGAACTTTTAGTCGAAATTCTAGAAAAAGTAGTTTTTCATGTCTACAAGTCAATTTTTACTACAAAAACATTTTTTTAAGCCTCTCAAGTCTATTTTCACAGTTTTCAAGACTAAAGTCTTTCAACTTGTCTGAAATCTATGAAAACTGGTTACAAAGACAATTTTTAAGCTTGCCAAGTTAATTTTCACCATTTCAAAGTCAATTTACTGATTTCTATGTCAATTTTCAAGACTGAAGTCTTACAATTTGTCCGGAAACTTTGAAAACTAGCTTCAAAGACATTTTTTAAGCTTTTAAGTCAATTTAATAGTGATAAAGCTTGAAATGACATTTTAAGCCTATGGAAAGTGTAAAAATCGTTTTTCAAGTCTACTATGTCAAAAACTTGGTAAAGATTGTCTTGAAACTCGGTTTTCCCAGCTGAAAGCAGTTTTAAAGCCCTAAAAATAGTCCAGAGTTCTAAGAACATAATAAGCAAAGTAAAAAAACTTTAAAAGTTAGTCTTCAAGTCAATGTTCATGAATCTAATGTCAATATCCTGTATTTAAGACTATTTTCAAGACTAAAATATTGAAATTATGAAAGCTTACTTCAAATTCAAATTTTAAGCTTTTGATGTCACTTTTCAGGGTTCAGAGTCACTTTTTGGTGTCCAAGTCAATTTTCAATGTTTAAATGCGTGAACTTGTAGTCAAAAAATCTAGAAAAAGTAGTTTTTTATGTCTACAAGTCAATTTTTACTACAAAAACATTTTTTTAAGCCGCTCGTCTATTTTCACAGTTTTCCAAGTCAATTTTCCAGACTAAAGTCTTTCAATTTGTCTGAAAACTATGAAAACTGGTTACAAAGACAATTTTTACGCTTCTCAAGTTAATTTTCACCGTTTCAAAGTCAATTTACTGATTTCTATGTCAATTTTCAAGACTAAAGGTTTACAATTTGTCCGGAAACTTTGAAAACTAGCTTTAAAGACATTTTTTAAGCTTTTAAGTCAATTTAATAGTGATAAAGCTTGAAATGACATTTTAAGCCTATGGAAAGTGTAAAAATCGTTTTTCAAGTCTACTATGTCAAAAACTTGGTAAAGATTGTCTTGAAACTCGGTTTTCCAAGCTGAAAGCAGTTTTAAAGCCCTAAAAATAGTCCAGAGTTCTAAGAAAATGAAAAGCAAAGTAAAAAAACTTTAAAAGTTAGTCTTCAAGTCAATGTTCATGAATCTAATGTCAATATCCTGTATTTAAGACTATTTTCAAGACTAAAATATTGAAATTTGTCTAAAAACTTACTTCAAATGCAAATTTAAGCTTTTGATGTCACTTTTCATTGATTCAGAGTCACTTTTTGAAGTCTAAGTCAATTTTCAATGTTTAAATGTGTGAACTTGTAGTCAAAAATTCTAGAAAAAGTAGTTTTTCATGTCTACAAGTCAATTTTTACTACAAAAACATTTTTTTAAGCCTCTCAAGTCTATTTTCACAGTTTTCAAGTCAATTTTCAAGACTAAAGTCTTTCAGCTTGTCTGAAATCTATGAAAACTGGTTACAAAGACAATTTTTAAGCTTATCAAGTTAATTTTCACCGTTTCAAAGTCAATTTACTGATTTCTATGTCAATAGTGATAAAGCTTGAAATGACATTTTAAGCCTATGGAAAGTGTAAAAATCGTTTTTCAAGTCTACTATGTCAAAAACTTGGTAAAGATTGTCTTGAAACTCGGTTTTCCAAGCTGAAAGCAGTTTTAAAGCCCTAAAAATAGTCCAGAGTTCTAAGAAAATGAAAAGCAAAGTAAAAAAACTTTAAAAGTTAGTCTTCAAGTTAATGTTCATGAATCTAATGTCAATATACTGTATTTAAAGTTATTTTCAAGACTAAAATATTGAAATTTGTCTTCAAATTATGAAAACTTACTTCAAATGCAAATTTAAGCTTTTGATGTCACTTTTCATTGGTTCAGAGTCACTATTTGGTGTTTAAGTCAATTTTCAATGTTTAAATGTGTGAACTTGTAGTCAAAAATTCTAGAAAAAGTAGTTTTTCATGTCTACAAGTAAATTTTTATTACAAAAACGTTTCAAGTCAATTTTCAAGACTAAAGTCTTTCAACTTTTCTGAAAACTATGAAAACTGGTTACAAAGACAATTTTTAAGCTTCTCAAGTTAATTTTCACCGTTTTAAAGTCAATTTCCTGATTTCTATGTCAATTTTCAAGACTAAAGTCTTACAATTTGTCCGGAAACTTTGAAAACTAGCTTTAAAGACATTTTTTAAGCTTTTTAAGTCAATTTAATAGTGATAAAGCTTGAAATGACATTTTTAAGCCTATGGAAAGTGTAAAAATCGTTTTTCAAGTCTACTATGTCAAAAACTTGGTAAAGATTGTCTTGAAACTCGGTTTTCCCAGCTGAAAGCAGTTTTAAAGCCCTAAAAATAGTCCAGAGTTCTAAGAAAATGAAAAGCAAAGTAAAAAAACTTTAAAAGTTAGTCTTCAAGTCAATGTTCATGAATCTAATGTCAATATCCTGTATTTAAGACTATTTTCAAGACTAAAATATTGAAATTTGTCTAAAAACTTACTTCAAATACAAATTTAAGCTTTTGATGTCACTTTTCATTGTTCAGAGTCACTTTTTGGTGTCGAAGTCAATTTTCAATGTTTAAATGTGTGAACTTGTAGTCAAAAATTCTAGAAAAAGTAGTTTTTCATGTCTACAAGTCAATTTTTACTACAAAAACGTTTTTTTAAGCCTCTCAAGTCTATTTTCACAGTTTTCAAGTTTTCAAGACTAAAGTCTTTCAACTTGTCTGAAATCTATGAAAACTGGTTACAAAGACAATTTTTAAGCTTCTCAAGTTAATTTTCACCGTTTCAAAGTCAATTTACTGATTTCTATGTCAATTTTCAACACTAAAGTCTTACAATTTGTCCGGAAACTTTGAAAACTAGCTTCAAAGACATTTTTTAAGCTTTTTAAGTTAAGTTGAGTTAGGTTGGTTAACGTAATAACTCAATTATCTCGTAAACAAAGTTGCAAATCAGAATTTTATAAGAGATACTTTCTTTTTCAACTTGAACAGAGAAATTAAAAGAAACTGTAATTTTTGGTGATCTAGTGACGTAGAGAAAAAAGAAAACCAACTTCGCGTATCTACACCACTGGACAATTTTAACAAACGTCATTAACGTCACATAATGAGTATTAATTTCATAAGTGTTCAAAATGTCAGGTGATCTCTGCTAAATAACAAGGATATGTATAATCTTAGCCATTGTGGCCGGTACGGCCAAAAGTTGCAATTTGGCCCTTAATTTGATAGTTTTTTAGCCTCCGTTTTACAGGGATGAGGAAATTGGATCTTTCTGTCAATTATCTTAGGGACGTGCCAAATTATTATAAAATTGCATATTTGGAAAAAAAAAGTACTAATTTTTAGTAGTAATAATAATTAATTATTTTTTGGGACGTCCGGTAGAATTTCAAATAATTTGTCCTCCTAATGGTATGAAAAACAAGTTAAATTAACGGTTTAGCTATAAATAACCGACGCTCATAACTTGGGACACGCTGTATAATATGAGATTAATTTCTGTAGATATTTTGTGCCGGCAGTAGTGGGAGTGTCAGTACTTACCTTGATAATTTGGTCCATAATCGGAGCGGTCGACTATGACAGTTTACCAATCAGCGAGCACGACAAACAGGGTTTCACTAAAACGGAGGTCATTCTGCAGTTCGTATTTAGATGCGCGCTGAGCGTACTGGCCATAGCTTGTCCATGCGCGTTAGGATTGGCCACGCCCACTGCTGTCATGGTCGGGACAGGTAAGTGTCTTAGTTCATCTAGTCATTACAAGTTCATTGTTGAAGTGAATGAATAACAGGAAAGTGTTTAATGAGGTGAAGCAGAAAGAAACAAGGAAACAAACTAACTGACTGTGATATCCACGTTTGTTTTGTCTTTTGTTTCCAGAGTTATATGCCTGATGAAGACAACAGGCAGAAACACGTGTCGTCGGGTTATCATCTTGTTCCTCACATAACATTTTCCTGTTAAACATTTTTTTTTTGTTGATAGGATTGAACACAATAATAATGTGTAATATGACAGAGAGGCTTTATGTAGTGATTTCATGCACACCACTAGCGGGATTCTTGAAAGATTAACAAAATAACATTAGAAAATTCTCATTTAAAAATGTTCTCTTACAACGTTTACCTATTTCTCTTTTACTTTGAAAATTAGGTTAGAAATTGTAGAATGTATCCACAATTTTGCACTATACAGGGTGCTGCATTTTCGATGGTTTTATGGGGTACAGAGAAAACGGTAATAGATAGAAAAAAAGTAGCATACGTGTTCTGATCTCTTTTTCTGAGCTGAGATGACTGGCGAAAAGTGGGCGGCGCAAACTTCTTTTGTTTCAAAGATATGGGGGTTTTCAAAAATTGGCAATTTTTGAACCTCTTCTGTATTTCAGTTGCTCCTAAAGTTATCAAAAAAGGAAGAACGGTTCCCGGTAGAAGTTTTCATGTAGAAGCCAATGGCGTAGTCAGTTTTTTTTCTATTCCGTTTAGTTTCTGACATATGACAGTAAGTTACATTTTTTTTAAATGGAACATCCTATATATTTTTACGTAATTTAATTCTGTTGATGTTTACCTTTTCAGCGGTGTATTACAACATATAAGTTTGTAGAGGTTAATCCTGTTATTTAAAAAAAACCTTTGCTAAGCTAAAAAAAGGCCAATATCTAAAATACCCAACAAAATCGGAAATCATATAAACTAACACACCAGAAAATTAAATATTTTTAATAAATCTTATTAAAAATCTAAGTTGCAAACAGTTTTACCGTCACTTTAATAAGAAAAGTGGCCATTTCTATTTTCTACTATTTTTAAGGTGGAAGTTGAAAAAACTGTTTATAAACGACATGTAACATGTTAATATGAACATAGCCAAATTTTGTTTCGACTGTGGGTATTTTTATACATATTATTTAGCACTTTTTTGTTAAGGAAACGCTTTTTTTCTAATTACCAAGATTAACGTTTACAAACTTATATGTTTTAATACACCGTTGAAAAAGTAAAAATCAACAGAATTAAATGAACTAAAAATATATAGGGTGTTCCATTTAAAAAAATATAACTTACTGTCATATGTCAGAAACTAAACGTAATAGAAAAAAACTGACTACGCCATTGGATTCTACGTCAAAACTTCTACCGGAAACCGTTTTTCCTTTTTTTATATCTTTAATACCAAATGAAATACAGAGGAGGTTCCAAAATAACCAATTTTCAAAAGCCCCCCGTATCTTTGATAATCAAGAGAAGATATTCAGGGTGGCTACTTTTCATTGAAAAACCCTGTATTATTGGATACAAAAAATTGGAAAGTTCTCCATTGTTTAAAATTGCCAGAGGCCTCTAAATACGATTGAAAAACGTTTAAAAATTGACAGAGGCGTCTAGAGTCATGTTTAAATTGGTCAGAGGTCTATAAAAGTGTTCCAAGTGCCATTTGCACCGTCATATTTAAAGGCAGCCTAGTTTAGGTTTTAATTTCATTGTGACATTTTGCACATGACAGTCACAGTCAAAGCATAAATTAGCTTAAGTGGGACCTAGGGTGATTTTAAATATACCGGTGCATCCCGCCATTAACTTTCTAAGAATTGTTTTAAATTGCCAGAAGTTCCTAAATACGACTGAAAACCTTTTAAACAGTAACAGATTCCTCTGAAAGTGTCCTACACTTTTTAAGAATAATTGTTTATTTAAAATTTAGTAGGTTATTAGTGAAAATGAACCAAAATATATTAATTCTTAATTATTTTATTATTGAGAATTCAATAGAAATGTTTGAATTGACCAATGGTGATGTCTGATTTCGAGGTTTCTATAGAAGTTATCTTTAGAATATAATTATTCTGCAGCGAAAGCTGCCCTAAACTAAATTCGATTCTCAAAGGAAAATGGACTTAAAGTCCTTTGAGTTAGCCTTAGTGGTTATCTGGTACATAATAAACACTGAGACAGAAAACTCAATGATTAATTAGCTAGAAAAGGATCGTTAATTATTTCGGCAGACGATTTCGACCGTCAGACGTCGAATTGACATTTCAAGAATTCCAGGCCCATTCCTACAGGCTTAAGGAATAACTATTCTGTAATTCGTTTTAATTACACAATCGACTACTTTTAACATTCTCTTATATGAAAAAAACTGTTTAAGTATAACTTTATTACATACAGTATTTGTACGTTTAAGGTGTTGGTGCTCTCAATGGTATCCTAATTAAGGGCGCTGGGCCTTTGGAAAACGCCCACAAAGTGAAAGCTATTATGTTTGACAAGACAGGAACTATCACCAAAGGCACACCTGAAGTAGCCAGAATATGGATGCATGGTAAGTGGTTTACCTGCTATGCTTCAGACGTAACTTATCATGGCTGGATTTTAAGCTGACAGCTACAGTCCGTCGCTGATTTTGGTAGCGGTTGGCTGCGCCGAAGCTAACTCGGAACACCCCATCGCTGCCGCCATTTTAAAATACACGAAAGAGGTTTTAGGGTGTGACATTTATGGAAGTAGCAGCAACTTTCAGGTTTGTGTGTAACGTTTTCTCAAAACTTATTTTTTGCTGCTTTAAAATCAATAATAACACTTTTTGGATAAAATGTACTCCCTGTTCCTACTTTTGATGCCAGTTTCATAATGTTTTATTGAGGGACCAAATTTTTCTATAATATCCAACAGTCGACCAAAGAATTGATGAAATTTTAGGGGTTTTTCAAAAAAAATAAAACTTTTTCTCAACAATTTACAAACAAATAATAATTCAGTATTAAGGACTAAATGTCGTCGCTTCCTACATACAAATGACGTCACGCAAAAACGGCTCCTACGTCACGAGGCACGTCCCGTCGCCTAGAATTCCTACTTCTACTCAACCTCCCTTTTTAAAACTAAAACATTATATTCTCTATAACGCCCTTTGAACATAAATAGCTATAATATTAAAACATTTTCAGATTAGACCTATTACCATAAAATGGTATTGGTTATATGTTAAAATTGAGATATTTTTCAAATTTGACTGAAAATCGGATAAACTTTCAGGCTGTGCCAGGTTGCGGGCTCAAGTGCGTCGTTTCCGATCTGTCGTCTTCCATAAAAAATGCCAAAAACAGTCCCGAATTATCCAGTTTTACTTCGCTAGTATCAGCCGGTAGTTCGGGCAATTTTAAAGTGAACGGCGTCGACGTGGAAGTGTATCAGTCTGCAAATACACGGCTGGGACATTTGATTGGCATGGGAGATGCACCTGAAGATGTCGGTTTGGGAGAATACACCGTTATCGTAGGTAAGAACAGTTTTGAATTTACTTTTTTGAGTGTTAAATGTGGCAACAGTATCAAAATACTTTGCATACTCCAGAAAACCTTCTTGTAAACTGGATAAGTATGTAATTGAAATATGTATATTGCATTTGACAGCTTCATGGGAGGATATTGACAGTTGTGACGTTTTAAACTTACTTTTGTCTGTTGTAAGTGTGGCAACAATATCAAAATCCTTTCCAATCGAGGTATCAAACTCCAGAACACCTTCTTGTAAACTGGAAAAGATGATAAATGAAATTAATTGTAGTTTATAGTTTCATGGGAGGACATTAACAGTTGTGTCGTTTCAAATTTACTTTGGTGTGTCGTAATTGTGGCAACACTGTCAAAATCCAGTCCATCGAGATATCAAACTCCTGAAAACGTTCTTGTAAACTGGAAAATAGTATAAATGAAATAAATTGTATATTACAGCTTTATGGGAGGATATTGACAGTGTGACGTTTCAAACCTACTTTTATTTGTCGCAATTGTGGCAACACTGTCAAAATCCAATCCATCAAGCTGTAAAACTATAGAAAACCCCCTTATAATCTTGAAAAGAGTATTAAGTAAATGAATTCCATTTTATAGCTTTACGGGAGAGATTCTGACAGCTGTGACGTTTAAACTTATTTCTGTCTGTTGTAAATGTGCCAACACTGTCAAAATCGGGTCAAAATGAAATATATTGTGATTTACAGCTCCATGGGAGAATATTGACAGTTGTGACGTTTGAAACCTACTTTTGTGTGTCGTAATTGGCGCAGCACTGTCAAATTCCAACTAAATTCATTGAGCTAAAACTATAGAAAATCCTCTCGTAGGCTTGAAAACAGTATTAAAGAATGTATTGCATTTTATAGCTTTATGGGTGGAATTCTGACAGCTGTGACGTTTCAAACCTACTTGTATTTGTCGTAATTGTGGCAACACTGGCAAAATCCAGTCCATTGAGATATCAAACTCCAGAAAACATTCTTGTAAACTGGAAAATTGTATAAATGAAATAAATTGTATATTACAGCTTCATGGGAGGATATTGACAGTTGTGACGTTTCAAACCTACTTCTATTTGTCGTAATTGTGGCAACACTGTCAAAATCCAATCCATCAAGCTGTAAAACTATAGGAAACCCTCTCGTAAGCTTGAAAAGAGTGTTAAGTAAATGAATTCCATTTTATAGCTTTACGGGAGAGATTCTGACAGCTGTGACGTTGAAACTTATTTCTGTCTGTTGTAAATATGGCAACACTGTCAAAATCGGGTCAAAATGAAATACATTGTGATTTGCAGCTTCATGGGAGGATATTGACAGTTGTGACGTTTCAAACCTACTTCTATTTGTCGCAATTGTGGCAGCACTGTCAAAATTCAATCCATCAAGCTGTAAAACTATAGAAAACCCTCTCGTAAGCTTGAAAAGAGTATTAAGTAAATTAATTTCATTTTATAGCTTTACGGGAGAGATTCTGACAGCTGTGACGTTTAAACTTATTTCTGTCTGTTGTAAATATGGCAACACTGTCAAAATCGGGTCAAAATGAAATACATTGTGATTTACAGCTTCATGGGAGGATATTGACAGTTGTGACGTTTCAAACCTACTTTTATTTGTCGCAATTGTGGCAGCACTGTCAAAATCCAATCCATCAAGCTGTAAAACTATAGAAAACCCTCTCATAAGCTTGAAAAGAGTATTAAGTAAATTAATTTCATTTTATAGCTTTACGGGAGAGATTCTGACAGCTGTGACGTTTAAACTTATTTCTGTCTGTTGTAAATATGGCAACACTGTCAAAATCGGGTCAAAATGAAATACATTGTGATTTACAGCTTCATGGGAGGATATTGACAGTTGTGACGTTTCAAACCTACTTTTGTGTGTCGTAATTGGTGCAACACTGTCAAATTCCAACTCAATTCATTGAGCTAAAACTATAGAAAATCCTCTCGTAGGCTTGAAAACAGTATTAAAGAATGTATTGCATTTTATAGCTTTATGGGTGGGATTCTGACAGCTGTGACGTTTCAAACCTACTTTTATTTGTCGCAATTGTGGCAGCACTGTCAAAATCCAGTCCATCAAGCTGTAAAACTATAGAAAACCCTCTCATAAGCTTGAAAAGAGTATTAAGTAAATGAATTCCATTTTATAGCTTTACGGGAGAGATTCTGACAGCTGCGACGTTTAAACTTATTTTTGTCTGTTGTAAATCTGACAACACTGTCAAAATCGGGTCCATCGAGGTATCAAACTTCGGAAAACCTTCTTGTAAACTGGAAAAGATGATAAATGAAATTAATTGTAGTTTGTAGTTTCATGGGAGGACATTCACGGTTGTGTCGTTTCAAATTTACTTTGGTGTGTCGTAATTGTGGCAACACTGTCAAAATCCAGTCCATCGAGATATCAAACTCTAGAAAACATTCTTGTAAACTGGAAAATAGTATAAATGAAATAAATTGTATATTACAGCCTCATGGGAGGATATTGACAGTTGTGACGTTTCAAACCTACTTTTATTTGTCGCAATTGTGACAGCACTGTCAAAATCCAATCCATCAAGCTGTAAAACTATAGAAAACCCTCTCATAAGCTTGAAAAGAGTGTTAAGTAAATGAATTCCATTTTATAGCTTTACGGGAGAGATTCTGACAGCTGTGACGTTTAAACTTATTTCTGTCTGTTGTAAATGTGGCAACACTGTCAAAATCGGGTCCATCGAGGTTTCAAACTCTAGAAAACCTTCTTGTAAACAGGAAAAGAGTGTAAATGAAATAAATGTCTTGTATTGTACAACTTCATGGGAGGGTATTGACAGTTGTGACGTTTCAAAGATAACGGGTGTTCAATAATTGTTATGGTCAGGTCGCCTATGGATGGCAATTGTCACAAAAAGCGTATGTCTTAGATAACGTTGCAAACAATTATTATATGACAGCTGTCAATCCAAACCATATACGAACTTATCAACGGCCCTACGTTCATGCTATAACAATATCAAAATCCTTTCTATCGAGATATCAAACTCCAGAAAACCTTCTTGTAAATTGGAAAAGAGTATAAATGAAACAAATTTTATTTTATTGTTCCATGCGAGGAAATTGACAGTTGTGACGTTTAAAACCTACTTCGGTGTTGTGTAATTGTGGCAACCCTGTCAAAATCCAATCTATCGACCTACAAAACTATTCTTTTTTACCACGAAAACCCCTTTGGTTAATTTTTTACATGTTTTCCGGTACTGTTAGGTAATAGAGAATGGATGCGTCGGAACGGTATGGTTCTGCTACCGGAAGTCGACGGGAAAATGTCGGCTGAAGAAGAAGAGGGCAGGTCTGCGGTACTTTGCGCGATTAACGGTATTTAACCGTCGAATAAAACCAAATGATTCAATTCAAAACGAAGGAAATGTTCCAGGCACTATTGTCTCGATGATCAGTGTCGCGGACATGGTTAAGCCGGAAGCCCACTTGGCCGTTTACACATTGAAAAAGATGGGACTCGAAGTGATCTTGTTAACGGGAGATAATCGACAAACAGCCGCTAGCATTGCTAGGGAAGTTGGAATTACTAAAGTGTACGCGGAAGTACTGCCATCGCATAAAGTAGCACGAGTTCAAAGGTAAGCTGAATTAAAAGATGTTTGCTTATGTTGAGGAGGATTTGGACAAAAGGTTTTGCGACATTGCCAAAATTCCATTTAAAAAAGACAAATATCTTTGCATTGCATGCAGCAGTATCATCTTTATGTTGTAATATTTATTTATTTTTTGCTCAGAAGCATTTTATTTTAACAATTTAAGTACGAAAAACACAATTTGACAACGCCGATGAACAAAATAACTCGTGCTGCATAAATTGAATGTACAGGGTGCTGCATTTTCGATGGTTTTACGGCGTACAGAGAAAACGGTAATAGATAGAAAAAAAGTAGCATACGTGTTCTGATCTCTTTTTCTGAGTTGAGACGACTGGCGAAAAATGGGCGGCGCAAACTTCTTTTGTTTCAAAGATACGGGGGGTTTTCGAAAATTGGTAATTTTTGAACCGCTTCTGTATTTCAGTTGCTCTTAAAGTTATCAAAAAAGGAAGAACGGTTCCCGGTAGAAGTTTTCATATAGAATCCAATGGCGTAGTCAGTTTTTTTCTATTCCGTTTAGTTTCTGACATATGACAGTAAGTTACATTTTTTTAAATGGAACATTGTATATATTTTTACGTCATTTAATTCTGTTGATTTTTACCTTTTCAACGGTGTATTACAACATATAAGGTTGCAGAGGTTAATCCTGTTATTTTAAAAAAAGGCCTTTGCTAAGCTAAAAAAAGGCCAATATCTAAAATACCAAACAAAATCGGAAATCATATAAACTAACACATCAGGAAATTAAATATTTTTAATAAATCTTATTAAAAATCTAAGTTACAAACAGTTCTACCGTCACTTTAATAAGAAAAGTGGCCATTTCTATTTTCTACTATTTTTAAGGTAGAAGTTGAAAAAACTGTTTATAAACGACATGTAACATGTTAATATGAACATAGCCAAATTTTGTTTCAACTGTGGGTATTTTTATACATATTATTTAGCACTTTTTTGTTAAGAAAACGCCTTTTTTCTAATTACCAAGATTAACGTTTACAAACTTATATGTTTTAATACACCGTTGAAAAAGTAAAAATCAACAGAATTAAATGAACTAAAAATATATAGGGTGTTCCATTTAAAAAAATATAACTTACTGTCATATGTCAGAAACTAAACGTAATAGAAAAAAACTGACGCCATTGGATTCTACGGCAAAACTTCTACCGGAAACCGTTTTTCCTTTTTTGATGACTTTAATAGCAAATGAAATACAGAGGAGGTTCCAAAATGACCAATTTTCAAAAGCCCCCCGTATCTTTGAAACAAAAGAAGTTTGCACAGCCCACTCTTTGCCAGTCATCTCAGCTCAGAAAAAGAGATCAGAACACGTATGCTACTTTTTTTCTATCTATTACCGTTTTCTCTGTACCCCGTAAAACCATCGAAAATGCAGCACCCTGTACAGGGTGTTCCTACACAACATCCACCGCTAGGGGGCGTTTCGATACCACTAAAATGTCCAAAAACTCTGAAAATTTAAATGGAAAGGTGTAGTACAAATCTCATAAAACATTCTCTACGAAGAATTTTCCTATTTAACTTTGGAGTAGTCCAAAGTTTGCTTTGAAAGAAATGAAATATCTCGAAAACGGCTAATCGTAGATACTTCGTTTTTGCGGCATTTTCTGTCCTGTAGAGTGTCCCAAAACAATGTTTTATTTAGTTTTCGGCCTTTTCGATAGAGGGCGTTTTTACAAAAATTGCATTTTCATCTTAGATGTCTCGAAAAAATCAAATGCAATGGTATAGCTTCCTATTACTTATTCCATAAGCAATCTATCTTTTCTTGATGTTTATTTCTAATAGCGTTTTGTACGATTTTTGTCTCCGATTTAGTCTCTAACATTTTCCTAAATATAGAAAAATATTGTAGATACCAAAGCAGAGGAATAAAAGTAGCAATGGTGGGTGATGGTATCAACGACTCCCCGGCGTTAGCCCAAGCAGACGTCGGTATAGCGATAGCTTCCGGGACCGACGTGGCCGTCGAAGCTGCTCACGTTGTGCTCATGCGCAATGACTTATTGGACGTGGTCGCTTGTCTCCAACTGAGCAAAAAGACCGTGAATAGGATACGGCTGAATTTCGTTTTTGCCAGCATGTATAATTTGTTAGGTAAGTTTGTACGCGTTTAGTGTTTTTTCCATCTTCCACCCAATAAAAGATGACATATGAGTTACATTTCTAAATCAATAGAAAAAAATTATAAACATTAATTTTAAAAGTTTACAAAAGGAGAGAGAGTTGCAGTTTGTATGTTCAAATTCAAAGTAAAATGGGACGACACAAGTGAACGTTTTGAATATGACAAATTATTAAACAAACGTCACATTCAAAACAGAGTATTAGCACAGTCATATTATAACGTCAGGACCACTAGCCGGGTCATTTTTAATTTGTTAATTGCGTTTGATTAAAAAAAAAGGTGTTTTTTTTTAGTGGTTTTAATAGAGTATGTCTGTAATCTGTTGTATTATCTCAAAAACTACAAATGCTGGAACCAAACTGTTTGTGGTTTACTGTCCTACTGTTTTGTGAAACAAACGATGGTGCAAATAAAACTTTCGTGGCCCTCTCGGTTTTCGAGCTACAGATCTCCAGACCTCAACCCATTAGATTTTTTTTAGGTTATATACCGCGGGGGTGGCGGCTGCCCTCGCTGGGGATATTTCCTCGGGCTCCAGCGACCCTAGATCTTTCTGTGCCTCAATCATTTTTTCTCGGTCCTGTAACGTTTTAAACTGTCAAATTGTGCCGGATTTGATGGGATTTCTATGAGGGTTGTTTCTGCGCTGCCTGACAAGGCTTTATCTGTTCTCGCCGATGCAATCAGCGCATCCTTTTTTAAGGCAGTTTTTCCATCATGTCTTAAGAGGGCTCAGGTTATTCCTCTTTACAAGTCCGGTGACCGCTCCTGCCCGGCTAACTATCGACCGATTGCCCTGCTTCCGGCACTGTCTAAGGTGCTGGAGAAGCTGGTCCAGAGGCGGATGATGTCGTTTCTGGAGCGTCATGAGCTTCTCAGCCCATCTCAGTTTGGCTTCCGGCCGGCGATGGGCACGAATGATGCTATTTTTTTTTTCTTCAGGATCTGTATGGTCGCATGAACTCCGGCGATATTTCGGCCGCGGAGTTTTGCGACTTGTCGAAGGCGTTCGACTGCGTAGACCACCAGATCTTGCTTTGGAAGCTTGAAGCTTATGGCTTCCGAGCCGCTTCTTTGTTGTGGTTTCGCTCTTTCTTGTCCGGCCGGAGCCAGGAGGTCTTCATCGGGGGCCATGGTTCTGGAGAGTTAATATTAACTTCGGGTGTCCCACAGGGCTCTATTCTTGGAGCTTTGCTGTTCTTGATATACATCAATGATATTGTTTCGCTCCCTATTAACGGACAATTCACTGTTTTCGCTGATGACGCGACCATTCTTTGGAGCGGCAAGAGCGCCGATTCATTGACTGCCACTATTGATGGGGACCTCTCCATAATCAAACATTGGTGCAATTCCAACTTACTGTCATTAAATATCAGTAAGACCAAGATCCTACATTTTGGATGCTCATTGCAGGAGATTTTTGTTGAGGGTGAGCCATTGTGCGCCCCTGGAATGAACAAGTTTCTTGGTCTTATTATTGACGACTCGCTTCGATTCGCTGAGCATGTGGACGGTCTGTGCTCTAGACTGGCGTCGGGTTGCCATGCATTGAGGGTAATCTCTGGCAATCTGGATTACCATGTAGCTAGGAGTGCATACTATGCACTGATTGACTGCCATCTCCGCTACGGCATAGCTTTCTAGGGAGTTTGTTCTCGAAGCCGCTTCAATTCTGTGTTTCTCCTGCAGAAGCGAGCATTGAGTTGGATACAGGGCCTCATGTAGACCCCTCTTCATTGAGCATGGTATCCTCACCTTGTGCTGCATTTTCATCTTAGAGACGATTTGTCTTGTCCGTGGCAAGTTTGGGGGTCAGTTGTCCGAGGGCTCCGGCTCGGTGACTCGCAGCTAGATTCGTTTTGAGGCTTCCCATTCCTCACACGGAGAAGATTAAGTCGTCGCTTATTTACGGTGGCAAGAGACTTTTCAATAACCTTCCTCTCCACGTGAGAGGCCAGCCATCTGCGCATGGATTTAGGCGTGAGGCTGAGAGGTTTTTGCTTGACGGGGCGTACTACTCTCTGGACGAATTCTACTCCAGTTCTTAAGGCGCCTTGTTCTGCCATAAATTGACCAAGCAGCACTGTTTGTGTTTTTGATCCTCTTTCTCCTCTCTTATACAGGGTAACTGCCTTTTTGTTTTGTTTTTATTTTAATAATTGTAAGGTGTAATTATGTGTGATTCACATTGTATGTGTAGTGTAATCATTATGTATGTTCTTTTTTTGCTGTTTTTGTATGTGTTTTCAGGGCTTTGTCAATGACTTTAAGTTTCCGACAATAATGCTATTTTTTTGATTGATTTTATAGGGTGAAGCCAGGAAACATCAAAGATTTAAAAGAACCGATTAGACATGAATGCCAATTAAGAACACCTGAGGTTTTAGAAAATGTAAAGCAAGAGTTTAATTTGCGATTAGAGTATTGCCAACAACAGAATGGTGGGCTCTTCCAACACTTACTTCATTGATTTAGTAATGTTTCTCTTAATCTCTCTATATATTAAATTCTGCAGCTCTCACTCTTTCGATTTTGTCTGTTGGCAGTTGACATTACGCAAAACGGCAAGTTTGATCAAATAAGTTGGAACAAAATAGAACCTGTCCAATTCGGTTAAAAATTTGACATAAAATTTAGTTTTACACTGACAATTCCACTCATGTACTAAAAATGCCATATATACGTCATCAAAACACGGTTTGCTATCGGCTAATAAGGAAGGAAGAGAGTTTGCTAGCGGATAAAAAAATCGGATAAATTTTGCTGTTGATTTCATCGTTTCCACGGATTTTCACTACACTTCTATTGTTGCAATGTCTCACCTTGAGATTTTTGCTGGCACTGTCAATTTTGATTTTTGTTCGTATTGTTTTGGTTATGGCTCGCTTCGGATAGAGTTCTACTGCAGAAAATCAAAAGAACCAGAAAAATGTATTTCTGCCAGTACAAGGCAGTCGCAGTCTTATTATATTATTGATTATATTCATGGAATTGTCTTATCAAATACCATTCGAGCTCAGATTTTGAACAGGATAATTTTTCCGCTTGTCTTCTCATACTTTCTTATGGTACAAAACTCGACCTGTTTGGCAAAATCACTCGAGCTACGCTCTCGTGATTTAGTTACAACAGGTCTCGTGTAGTTACACCAAAAAGAAAGTGTTCTAAGACAAGCACAAAAATTATCCGGCTAAATCTGAGCTCTTATGGTATTGCCCCCGATAAAATTCGTCCTTATTACCTTATAACTTTGATGACGTCGAATTCAATCTCGCTCAGGTCACATGTAATAGAAAAGGAACGACAAACATTACGTCACTGCCACTAGCCCTGGGACGCACTTTACTTATATTAAGATACTTTTACAGGTACAAAATAACCAACTTTGATCTTGATTTGATGAAACTCTTTTTTTGTAGGTATTCCTTTAGCGGCGGGCGTTTTCAGCATCGTAGGCTTTATGCTGGCACCGTGGATGGCGAGTGCCGCGATGGCGATGAGTTCAGTGTCGGTGGTGGTTTCCAGTTTGTTGCTAAAGTTGTGGAAGAAACCGACGCGACAGCAGTTGGAAACGGCCGAGTATTTGGCCAGCAGAGAAAGATGCAGCCTGGAGGCCATTTCGATACATCGCGGCCTGGACGACATCGAAAGTATCGCAGGAGGAAGCCCGACGACTTTGTCTAGGTATAACGGGAGACCGTGCCATAATTCCTATTAGTTTGTAGTCGTTTGAATGCCCGAAGGGAATTAACAGGGTGACGGTTATTATACACGGTGTTTGGTTATATTGGGATTTGCATTTACAGAGTCGACCAATTGATATGGACCTATATTACTGTCACTATCTTCTAAACTGTAAGATTACGAGTTTGGTTAAATGATACTAAAGCTGAGGCACACACATTGTGCTCCGTATGACCGGTCGAAAAAACGGTTCTCTTACAAATATTATATTCGTTTTTAAAGCTCTACACAATGAAATTGAGTTCAACAAAGTTAAAAATGGCTTCAACGGTTTATACTTAAACGTTCCAAGAATTGATTTTAATTTACGGAAACCTCTAGGGCCATTTTAAAAGTGTCGTAGACCTCTAAATGCTACGGTTATCAGGCTTCTAAAAAGTGCCAGAAGCTTCTACAAGCGTTCTAAACCTTCCCAGAACTGTTTTAAAGTGCCAGAGACCTTTAAATGCTACTGACAACTTCCTAAAAACTGCTAGAAACTTCTATAAGAGTCTTAAACCTTCCCAGAGTTATTTTAAATTTTCAGAGACTTCTAGGACCGTTTTGAATGTGCCAAAGACCTCTAATTGCTACTGAGAACATTCTGAAAAGTTCCAGAAACCTCTACAATTATCTTAAACTTTCCCAGAACTGTTTTTAATTGCCAGATGCCTTTAAGACCGTTTTGAAACTGCCATAGACCTCTAAATGCTACTTTCCAAAAAGTAGCTACCTTCTAAAAAGCGCCTGAAGCTTCTACAAGTATCTTAAACCTTCCCAGAGTTATTTTAAATTTTCAGAGGCTTCTAGGACTGTTTTGAATGTGCCAAAGACCTCTAATTGCTACTCAGAACCTTCTGAAAAGTTCCAGAAACCTCTACAATTATCTTAAACTTTCCCAGAACGGTTTTTAATTGCCATGGGCCTCTCTGGGACCATTTTCAAAGTTTCATAGACTTCTAAATGCTTTTGAGGACTTTCTCCTAAAAAGCGCCAGAAAGAGTTATTTTAAATTTTCAGAGGCCTCGTTTTGAATGTGCAAAAAACCTCTAATTGCTACTCAAAACATTCTGAAAAGTTCCAAAGCTCTTTACAACCCAGAACTGTTTTTAATTGCCAGGGGCCTCTCTGGGACCATTTTGAAAGTTTCATAGACTTCTAAATGCTATTGAGGACTTTCTGAAAAGAGCCAGAGACCTCTACAAGTGTCTTAAACTCTCCGAGAATTGTTTTAAACTGCCAGAGGCGTTTAGGACCATTTTGATAGTTCTGCCAAAACCTTCTAGGACCATTTTAAAAGTGCCAGAAACCCTTTAAATGCTACTGACAACTTTCTAAAAAGAGCCAGAGACCTCTACAAGTGTCTTAAACTCTCCGAGAATTGTTTTAAACTGCCAGAGGCGTTTAGGACCATTTTGACAGTGCCAAAGACCTCTAATTGCTACTCAGAACATTCTGAAAAGTTCCAGAGCCCTCTACAACTATCTTAAACTTTCCCAGAACTGTTTTTAATTGCCAGGGCCTCTCTAGGACCATTTTGAAAGTGTCATAGACCTCTAAATGCTATTGAGAACTTTCTGAAAAGAGCCAGAAGGCTCTAGAACCATTTTGAAAGTTCCAGAGACCTCTAAATGCTACTGACAACTTTCTAAAAAGTGCTAAAAGCTTCTATAAGAGTCTTAAACCTTTCCATAGTTATTTTAAATTTTCAAATGGCTTTCGGACCGTTTTGAATGTGCCAAAGACCTCCAATTGCTACTGAGAACTTTCTGAAAAGTTCCAGAGCCCTCTATAACTGTTTTAAATTGCCAGTGGCCCTCTAGGACCATTTTGAAAGTTCCTTAGACCTGTAAATGCCTGTTGGGAACTTTTAAAAAAGTGTCAGAAGCCTCTGGAAGTGTCTTAAACCTTCCCAGAAATGTTTTAAATTGTCAGATGCCTCTAGAACCATTTTGGAAGTCCCAGAGCTCTCCAAATAAAACTTCAAATCTTCTAGAAATTGCCAGAGGCTTAAACCTTCCAAGAATTGTTTTAAATTGTCAAAAAGCTTCTAGATCCATTAAAAAAGTGTCAGTGGTTTCTAAATGCTACTGGCAACCTTCTAAAAAGTGCCAGAAGTCTCTAGTGTCATGTTGAAATTTCCAGAGGCATATACAAGTGTTGCTAAGTTTTCATTTGACTGTGACAATTTCCACATGACCTGTCACAGTCTAAGCGTAATTTAGCTTAAGTGTTACAACCCGCCATAAATCATCTAAGAATCGTTTAAAATTCCTAGAAGCCTCTGCAAAAAGCCATTTTATACTTAAATAATCAGTGATTTTGGCTCAAATACGCGGTTTCATAAATTGTTCGAATTTCCTAAGTAGCATTTTGGCAACGTCGCTTCCACGTAGTTCCACAATTGCTCATTCTGGCCTTGGTCTGTTTAAAACATTCGTATTTATTTCCAAGTAGCCAACAATGTGTTTGTGAATATTTTCTTGTTTGCTAGGAAAAAGTGAAAGTTTGACAACTACGCACTACTTCTCAGTTTGTCTTGGCTGTCCAAAACCCCTTTACTTTGTCAAAGTTTGGATTTTTCCACGTAAAACGACTAGTTTTCTTGTAAAATCTAAAGCATTTTGGCAACGTCGCTCTGTTCTACAATTACTCATTCGTATTTTTTTCCAAGTAGCCAACGCAATGTGTTGGTGGACGTTTTCTTGTTTGCCTGGTAAAACTGAAAGTTTGGCAACGTCGAATGCTTGACATCTCGGTTTAGCTTTCTAAAACCCCCTACTTTCTCAAAATTGGGATTTCTTACCTTAACGCCTAGTTTTCTAGTAAAAACGAAATAATCAGCGATTTTGGCTCAAATACGCGCTCTCAGGAATTGTCTGGAAAAAGTAACACATTGGCAACGTCGCATTATTTTTACTAGAATATTTCGCGCACACATAACTTTTATGTGTGGAGGAGCATCATCGTGCATGAACCACATCTGAGCACGCACATTGAGAGGGACATCCTCCATTAGAACAAGCAAAATATTCACTAAGATAATTTTCACCATTCAAGCGATGGGGCAGGATATAAGGACCCAGAAGAATGTCTCCGATGATACCGGCCCGTATTTCCAGCTGAAAGTGGTTAATACACCTCACATAAGGGTTTTCTTCTGCGTAATGATGGAAATTATGTGAATTAAAAACACCACTTCTTGTAAATCCAGCTTCATCAGTGAATGAAATTTTGCTGGTAAAATTTGGGTCACGTGCCCGCGCATCTTCAAGAAAGTGGCAAAACCGAAGTCTTCTGTCAAAATCAGGTGGCAGAAGCTCCTGAACAGGCGATGCATGATATGGATGAAGGAGCTGCCGTCTTGTGATGCAATTAACTGTACTTTTTGGTACGACAAATTCCAGTGCTAAACGGCGACTACTAATATCAATCAAAAAAGTAGCTTTATTGTCGGAAACTTAAAGTCATTGACAAAGCCCTGAAAACACATACAAAAACAGCAAAAAAAGAACATACATAATTATTACACTACACATACAATATGAATCACACATAATTACACCTTACAATTATTAAAATAAAAACAAAACAAAAAGGCAGTTACCCTGTATAAGAGAGGAGAAAGAGGATCAAAAACACAAACAGTGCTGCTTGGTCAATTTATGGCAGAACAAGGCGCCTTAAGAACTGAAGTAGAATTCGTCCAGAGAATAGTACGCCCCGTCAAGCAAAAACCTCTCAGCCTCACGCCTAAATCCATGCGCAGATGGCTGGCCTCTCACGTGGAGAGGAAGGTTATTGAAAAGTCTCTTGCCACCGTAAATAAGCGACGACTTAATCTTCTCCGTGTGAGGAATGGGAAGCCTCAAAACGAATCTACTGCGAGTCACCAAGCCGGAGCCCTCGGACAACTGACCCCCAAACTTGCCACGGACAAGACAAATCGTCTCTAAGATGAAAATGCAGCACAAGGTGAGGATACCATGTTCAATGAAGAGGGGTCTACATGAGGCCCTGTATCCAACACGACACAAGTACCTCAATGCTCGCTTCTGCAGGAGAAACACAGAATTGAAGCGGCTTCGAGAACAAACTCCCCAGAAAGCTATGCCGTAGCGGAGATGGCAGCCAATCAGTGCATAGTATGCACTCCTAGCTACATGGTAATCCAGATTTCCAGAGATTACCCTCAATGCATGGCAACCCGACAGACCGTCCACATGCTTAGCGAATCGAAGCGAGTCGTCAATAATAAGACCAAGAAACTTGCTCATTCCAGGGGCGCAACAAAAATCTCCTGCAATGAGCATCCAAAATGTAGGATCTTGGTCTTACTGATATTTAATGACAGTAAGTTGGAATTGCACCAATGTTTGATTATGGAGAGGTCCCCATCAATAGTGGCAGTCAATGAATCGGCGCTCTTGCCGCTCCAAAGAATGGTCGCGTCATCAGCGAAAACAGTGAATTGTCCGTTAATAGGGAGCGAAACAATATCATTGATGTATATCAAGAACAGCAAAGGTCCAAGAACAGAGCCCTGAGGGACACCCGAAGTTAACATTAACTCTCCAGAACCATGGCCCCCGATGAAGACCTCCTGGCTCCGGCCGGACAAGAAAGAGCGAAACCACAACAAAGAAGCGGCTCGGAAGCCATAAGCTTCAAGCTTCCAAAGCAAGATCTGGTGGTCTACGCAGTCGAACGCCTTCGACAAGTCGCAAAATACCGCGGCCGAAATATCGCCGGAGTTCATGCGACCATACAGATCCTGAAGAAAAGAAAAAATAGCATCATTCGTGCCCATCGCTGGCCGGAAGCCAAACTGAGATGGGCTGAGAAGCTCATGACGCTCCAGAAACGACATCATCCGCCTCTGGACCAGCCTCTCCAGCACCTTAGACAGTGCCGGAAGCAGGGCAATCGGCTGATAGTTAGCCGGCAGGGTAATACTTGGGTCTTCAGCGACCCTGTTTAAAATGTCCTCTTCAACAGCAGCATTACGAACTTGAGGATGACCCACACGGTCAACGGCTTTAACACCAAATTGCCCTGTTTCCCCTAAACTTCTCTCAATCCTTGCAAATGTCCGGTAATCTGGAACTCGTCGATTTGGATATCGCGCAGCTTAGACGCAAACACTCTCACGCAAGTTGTCTTCGCAAAAGACTTTGATCATGTCAGTCATTTCTTCATTTGCAAACAGCCATTAGCTTTGTTTGAAACATTTTTTTTTTAACTTTGATAGTTAATTTGTAGTTATCAAATTAACTGGTGACTACGTTATATGCAATAAAAATGTGTATAAAATGGTAAATAGCAGGGGGACACAAAAAACATTTTTTGCGGAAGAACTATGAATGCTAGAAGATTTTACCAAGAGTAGTAAAACCTTGAAAAAGGACCAATAAATCAGATTAAATAATAAAAAAATAATTTTAACGACGAAATAAAAAGTTTTGGTAATTTTTGAACCCAGTCACTGAAGAACTTAGCACTTGCCAAAGGCAAATGGACGTGCGCAAATAGCATTGGAACCATACACTTTTCTCTAATGACAATTACGTCAAATCGTCACCTTTCGATCTAAAGAATGTCACAGTACCCTTTTGATCATGACACCCTGACTTTCGTTAAAAAGACCTCCAATAGAGGACGCTAAAGTAGTGGATAATTTTTCCCAGAGATTTCCCAGTAACTGTGTAGAGCTTTAAAAACTAATCGTGAGAACTATTACTTAATCAAACACCTTGTATCAAAATTGCTGGCTTTGTTATGAATTTTTGTCGTGTAAAAGCGCAATTTTTTTATTAAGAAAGGCATGATAATGAAAGGTTTCAGCAGGTTGGAGCATGATTGGTGGGCTACGATACTGAATTTTTATTTTGTTTTAGAAAACTATTTGCCTGCAAATTTTTAGTTAACCCCGAAGCTTAATCGGTGTTGAATCGTAAGTGTACATAAAACTTTTCTTTTTTTGTACGTCGCTATATTTTTTTTATTTAATTTAATAATAACGCTGTCGTTTTGTTGCCTGTTTTTATTTTATGTGTTTGTGATTGTCCGGCATGTTTGCCAACCAGTTTTGTTCCCCACTCATTTATTCACGCTTATTTGCAACTAACAACCAATTAACGTACCAAACTATACTTGATTTTATTATGCATTTGAAAGTGAGGAAAGCGGACAGTTTATTAATGTTTTATCCGACAAAAAAGTTGGAACAACCCCAAATCGTATTTTTCCTGAACTGTTTGGAAATCCTTGATCTTTCCTATTGCCACATATGCCTCTGAGGCCTGGACTTTAAAAATGGCCAATCGCAGAATAATAGGTGCTTTTGAAATGTGAGCCTACAGAAGAATGCTGCGAATATCATACACAGAACATCGTACTAACGTGTCAATCCTTAAGAAACTAAAAGTCACCACAAGGATATCAACCAGGATAAACCAATACGATACTTTGGACACATCCCAAGGAGAACGAATGGACTGGAGGGAAAGATTAGTGGTAAACGACCACGAGTAAGGTCTAAGGTCTAAGGAAAGAAATCATTGGTCAGGGTCTGCAAGAAGCTTCTCTTGCAGCTCAGAACAGAGCAGGATGGAGAAATACGATCCGAGCAATAGAAACATGATGTCACCATGCTCTCCCGAGAGCAAAAAGGACAAGAGAGAGAGTTTGGAAATGTTGAAACATGGAACAGGCTGAAAAAAAGAAAGACGACACATTTTTTTTGACGTTCATTTTAAAAGTTGGAAAATCTCTATTTTCGGAAATTTACCGGAAAATTCATGCTTAAATGAAAATTTTGATAGGAAAAACAACTGTCAAACTTGTCATTGTTGTTATCAAACTTATCATGCATTCTAATGAGATAATTTAAGACATCTATAACCGCATATATTTGCACCGTCGTACTTTAAGCCTAGCTTAAGTTAAGTGTGGTTTAGAGTGTGACTTTTTTCACCTGTACTGTCACAGTCAGTGTTGCCAAACGTATTTTCTTTTTCGGGGTAGAAAAAGACGATCAGGCTTCAGACCAGACCAGGATGAACTCCTACTCCTCACACCGTTTCGGTTTGGTATTATTGGCAATGTTGCCAAGTCAAAATATTTAATGACGGTAGAATAATCAGTCAAAAAACGGTAGATCAAAAAACAAATTCATTCGTTTTACATTATTATACAGGGTGTCTTTTAATAGTTGTCAAAAATTTTAATCATTGATTCTTGCTATTAATAATATAAAAACCGTACTTCAAAAATACAGATTTTTTTTTTTTTAATAATAATAATTGTTAAATCACGTGGTTTTAAAGGATAATTTAGCTAAACAGCATCGAATGATTTTTGCAATCTTTAGCACGCTGAATTTGACAGTTTTGACGTTAGTGACATCACGTGATTTTAGAACCCTAAGCTAGACGGTCACGTGATTTTTGTCAAAATAACTGTCATACATCTCAAAAGACGTTTTATTATCAAATACTGCAAGAAAACGTTCCTAAGCACTGATTTTTGCAACTTTAGAGCTGAGTTTGACAGTTTTGACGTTAGTGACAGTTGTCACGTGATTTTAGAACCCTATTTAGCTAGATGGTCACGTGATAATTGTCAAAATAACTGTCATACATCTCAAAAGACGTTTTATTATCAAATACTGCAAGAAAACGTTCCTAAACACTGATTTTTGCAACTTTAGAGCTGAGTTTGACAGTTTTGACGTTAGTGACAGCTGTCACGTGATTTTAGAACCCTATTTAGCTAGACGGTCACGTGATAATTGTCAAAATAACTGTCATACATCTCAAAAGACGTTTTATTATCAAATACTGCAAGAAAACGTTCCTAAACACTGATTTTTGCAACTTTAGAGCTGAGTTTGACAGTTTTGACGTTAGTGACAGTTGTCACGTGATTTTAGAACCCTATTTAGCTAGACGGTCACGTGATAATTGTCAAAATAACTGTCATACATCTCAAAAGACGTTTTATTATCAAATACTGCAAGAAAACGTTTCTAAACACTGATTTTTGCAACTTTAGAGCTGAGTTTGACAGTTTTGACGTTAGTGACAGTTGTCACGTGATTTTAGAACCCTATTTAGCTAGACGGTCACGTGATAATTGTCAAAATAACTGTCATACATCTCAAAAGACGTTTTATTATCAAATACTGCAAGAAAACGTTCCTAAACACTGATTTTTGCAACTTTAGAGCTGAGTTTGACAGTTTTGACATTACGGACAGTTGTCACGTGATTTCAGAAGACTGTTTAGCTAGACTATGAAGTGACAATTGTCAAAATAACTGTTAAATCTCAGAAAAAGGTCTTATTTCGAAAACTGTGTTACAATGTAATTCTTGCAAATTCTAGTAAAATTTTGACAATTCTGACAATAGTGACAGACATCACGTGGTTTTAGAGAATACTTTGGAATAAGAAAATGACTGAATTTGCTATTCAATAAATTGAAAAAGTATATGAAAAGTTTCACAACCAACATAATGGCAATAACGCAATTAAAATCTCTATATTATATACAAAAAAAACAGGAGAACGGTAGAAAAACTACAAAAACGGTAAATATACCGTTTTACGGTAGACCTGGCAACATTGGTTATTTTTGAATTTTTCGATTTTCCAATTTTGTCCGGAAAATTACCGGAAACTTTCTGAAAAATGTTGTATATCTAACCTCAACACTTTTCAAAATAATACGAATTTTGAAAAAAATATTATTTATAAATTTATCCCTTCTGGACAACACATTCCCGGCATACAGGGTGATCAAAAGACAATTTCAAGGGCTACAAATTGGTATATTGAACCACCCTGTAACTGTCAAAATTACAGAGTTATGCGCTGTCACAGTAAAAACTGTCAAAATCAAAAAACTCAGTTTTACCAGTAAATAACTCACTTATTCGACGTTTTAGGTTAAAACGCTATACAGGGTGGTCAAAAGAGAATTTCAAGGGCTACAAATTGGTATATTGAACCACCCTATAATTGTCGAAATAACCGAGTTATTGACAATACAATGGAGTAGTTTACAGGGCGATTCAATGAATTTTTAACATCCTTGTAACTTGTTTAATTTTCATTTTATAAAAAAAATACCAAATATGAATCTTGTAGATAATCCATCCATAATACAGGGTGTCCCCNCTGNANGGGTGGGAGGNTTANGGNNCATTNCNGANGGGNNAGCCTNNCNTCCCGAGGGACNNNTANATGCAATAGCTCNTGGANCCAGATGCTCTCCCTNCNANTCAANTGCTACTGCTAAACTGNNNGGGCATNCTTGAANGAACGTTCACTCAGNTTNGCTGACAANGGGTCGNGAAANCTAGNAATATCGCTTCNNCNTTATNNTGTAGTTATTCCTNGGCNCNACACNGGCNTNAGTGTTNGCCNCGANGGNNCNATNCACTTTATGGGCCAACATNGGAGNGTATGATCTGGNTCAAGNACAAATCCAGACTCGTAACGGACNGTAGTNANNNNANANAAATACTACGTGCNATACNNGGTNAAGNTNANNNNGTCAGNCGTANCTTANACGNCCNTGNGGAGTAATCTNANAAGTCNCNACGTCANTNGNNNCAAGTANTCTGNTGGTGNCNGGCCCANCAACATTTCCCCCNCGNTACTGGTTNNNNAGNTAGTGAATTTTCTGTTTCCAAGACAATTTTTAAGTTGGGTTGGGTTAGTTTTGGGTCTTTGAAAGTAATAACTGAATTATATCGTAAAGGAAGTTTCAAATCAGAATTTTATAAGAGATAATTTCTTTTTCATCGTAAACAATGAAATTAAAAAAAACACGTAATTTTTGAAAAATATCTAGAGACGTAGAAGGCAAAAACATTAAAACCATCTACCTGTATCTAGGCTACTGGAGAATTTTGGCAAACGTCATTCATAATGAGTATTAATTTCATAATGAGTGTTCCAAATTTGATCAAAATTGCTCCAACGGTTTGACAGTTAGGACAAAAAACCGATTTTTTAAACAGAAATTTGAAGGACTGTATTTTCCTTAGGAATCATTTTTCAGGAAAATTACATAATGCATGTCAACTTATTTTTTAATTGGCTATGGATTGGTGAATTATTGACATTTAAAACTGGACCACCCTGTATAAAAAAATCACTGAGTGATTCTCTTTCTATAAACGTTTAATTAAACAGGTGGACTTTATAAGGTCACATATCAAGTTTCCAACAGTTTTGTCCTACTTAAGCACTTATTCGTTCCCATCATCCAGATTGAACACAGAGTGCATAATCATGTGATTCGCGACACTTGATACCATCTACGTCAGCAAATAGTCGAATGGCCAGATGGTCGATCGAGCAATCATTCATGTGATTCAATTACTATTTAGTTGCACGCTGCCTGGGAACAGCATAATTAAGTCATTTATTAGAAAATAATGTCTCGAATTAACACTGACCTCAAGGAATGATTATTGAAGATTGTCTCTTGAAATGTTGCGCAACATTTGGGGTTATCAATTTTTTCTAGAATTGTTGCTGTTCCGTTTTTTTTTGTGGGCAATACCGCTTACGCACAAAACACTTTCTAGAAGCCACAATGGGGGAAGTCGAGGTTAAAGTTTATCAGTTATTTCCGAAATGTTTAAGATGGTAAAATTACATTTTTTGATAACGTTTTGCTTTAATTCTGTAGGCATAGGAAAACGCATGCACGATATTTTATTATCAAACGAGTCGGATACATTAAAATTCTTCGTTCAATGCCAAGACTAATACAAGTTTACAATGACATTTATATGGATACAAGATAGGAATAGGAACTGTAGTTTTGTTCAATTTTCTTTAATCAGTGCAAGGTTATTGCACCAGATTGCGTAAATTTGTTCAATTAAAATACAAAAAATTAGTTGCCAAGCGGTCTAGTGTTCAATGTGATTGGAATACCAAAAACTGTATTAAACTCCTTATGTTTGATTGATTGATTGTCTGGTATTTTTTACCATACGCAGTTTTTGCAAAAGCAACAAAATTTTCATAAAGAGGAGAAAATGCACTTTCTTGACTTGGTACCCAAGCAGTTTTGTTAAGTTTAGTATGTCCATAGTACAAGATTACTATGGTATGGCTGAATTACAGTTAGATCTAAAACTTTTTCTCTTCTACAGGTCAGAATCAGAATTTGATTCAGTCTACATGCCTAAAAATGTCAGTTTAGTTGCTTAAATTTTCTAGAATAACTTTATGTTTAAAATTTGCCTTAAAAACACGAATTTCAGTAATCTACCGATTCTACCAATATCAGTTTAGTTGCCTACATTTACTAGAATAATCTTTCTGAGAATATTTTTTCATCTTTAAAGGCAAAACACTACACACTTTTGTTCTTTTGCACTGAACTGATATTTTAGTGCATGCAGTGTACGGGGACAAGATATCTCAGATGTTGGTATCTAAAATACTTGCAAACGATCAAGTACCTCATCATGGGAATTCACCTCACAAGGTAATAAAATACTTGAAAGTCTTTCAAACAGACTGATTAGAGAAGAAGAAAGACTGAAGAAACAGTACGAACCCGAAGGCTTTTAAAGCTGAGCTACAACACAAGTAAATAGGGATAAAAGAAGATTTGGATGAAAATGCTTTAGATGTGGCAACGAGGGACATATTGTGACAAAAAGTCATCTAGAATAGGTAAAAAAGAATCATCTAGAAGGCAATTGTTACCTCCAAAAGATTCAGGATAGAGATTGACAGGAAACTCATAACAAAATAGCTTTTCTATGTGAAGATATGGATTTTTGAATCAAATACAGCAACCTTCTTCATCGATTTTGGAGCTTCTTCTCAAAAGACAAGCAATAAAAATCTGTTCACTTCACTACCAGATTGTTCAGATGTGTTAGCATCTATAACATCAGAGGGTAAAGGACTCATTGAAACAAACCAATGTGTTCTTGAAAATGTACTGTATGTTCCAGAGCTAAGCAGGAAGTTATTATCAGTAAATAAAATTACTAAAAATTGAAGAAAAAGAAGAAATAAAGTGGTCGTTTCTAAAACTACCAGTGTTGCAAGATCAAAAAGACAGTAGTGGACTTAATTGTATTAAGTTGTCAACTGAAGAAAACTGTTTAATGACAGAAATAAGGGATCAAAATGTTTTGTGGCACAAAAAGTCAATCTTAGTGCTAGTAGTATAAAAACCTATAGGATTTTTTAAAATCTCAAATACTGTAAAATGTGACCAAATGATTAGTTTGCTTACTGTCGAAGCAAACTTTAAACAGTACAAGTACAAGGGGGACAAGATTATTAGAACTGATCAATAGTGATGTTTGTGGTCTAATTGAACCAGAAACCTGGGATGGCAACAGATATTTCTTGGCAATAATGGTTGACTTACACTAAAGTTTACCTAATGAGCCACAAGAATGAAGTAGCTGAGAATTAGATAGAATTAGATATGGAGTGGCAGCTTGGCAAAATTACGATGCGATAATGGAGAAGAATATAAAAATCAAAACTTAATGGAATGGTGCAAAGCTAGAGGTATGGTAATGGTAATGGTAGGTGTGGATGGTGACAGATGTACTGCGACCTGATTAGATCTATTGTACCCCATCTTCTTCTGCTAATCTCAAGGTTTCCTGGTTCACAGCAGCCCCTCAAGATTTAGTTCCTTTAGGAATTTCAGGATCTTGAGTGGGTCTGTTCGAGGTATTTCTTCCACAGCCAGCTGGGGTAATCCCAGTGTGTTTAATCTTCTGTGGCGTACAGCATAATACTCCAGCAAGATTTGGTGGGGTGTTTCTGGTTCTTCTCCGCAAAACCTGCAGGTACTGTCCTCTTCTAGGCCTAGCTTCCTTAGGTGGTCTCTGAGTCGACAATGGCCCATTAAAAACCCCGTTAATGCCTTGAGACTAATTTTGCTGAGGGGAATCAGTGTCTTCAATCTTGCTGGGTTAAAATTGCCGAGGGATCTTTGGTCCTGGAAGTCTTTGCCAGTGCATTGCTTTCAGTTCTTCTTCAGCTTTATTAAGTACTTCCTGTACATATGCTTTCACAAGGCCGCACAATGGTTCTGGCCCGATCAGTAGCGCTGATGCTTCTTTCCGTGCCAGAGTATCTGCTTGTTTGTTACCTTCTACTCCGACGTGCCCCGGAACCCAGAGGAGGGTTACCTTGTTGTTCCTTCCTAGATCATTGAGCTTTCCTAGGCACGCCAGAACCATCATCGAGTTGATGTTAGATGAGCTCTACGCTTTGATGGCTGCTTGGCTATCGGAAAGAATAGCAATTCCTTGTTCCGGTATTTCCTGTCGAGGTTAAACTGAATACACCTTTCTATGGCGTGAATTTCTGCTTGAAAAATGCTAGGGAACTGGCCCATGGGTTCGGAGTATTTGGTGCGAGGCCCGTAGACTCCTGCTCCAGTCCCCTCGGGAGTTTTAGATCCGTCTGTATACCATATTATGGTATTTTTTCCCAATGTTTGAATGGATTCTCTGCTCCAATCTCTCTTGGTGCTCAGTTCCGTTCCAAATTGTTTTTCGAAACTAAACTTCCTGATGATTTCGTCGGTTGGGAGATCGGCGAGGTGTGCACTGACAGTAGGCAGTGAGTCCCTTGCTCCTTTTAAATCTGGCCTTATCCAACTTGAGATGTGCTGCAAATTGTTATCAAAGGCAAGATGGACATTATCCAAGAATTGAAAGGCAAGGAACAGCTGCTTTATAGTAATATCCAGTTACTTGAAGAAAAAATTGGTTTATTAAACTCTTAAACAAAGCTGGAGGTCAATGGCGACCTTATGCCGTTTGTGATGGCGCCTCAATCACAAAATGTCGGTGTAAGCCCTGATGATGATGAATGATTCTCTAGTCAATGAAGGTTTGTATCATCCTTCCCTTAATGTTAGACTGCTTTCACCAAAGAGCAAACCAGATAGTATAAAGCCATCTTTTGAATATGACTATTCATCTTTTGAGTATGGAAAAGGCTCTTAAATCTAAGGTAAACTTAGACAATGCATTCCTGGGTGAGGCTGTATACACTGAAACGTATTTGTTAAAAGGAGTCCATCAAATGCTATTGAAATGTGGAATGGAAGGAAATCTGACAAATTTACACATTTTTGGACGCAAAGCCTATGCGAAAACACTTGAACCAACCAAGAAGCTTACTTATCGTTGTGATGAGTACTCTTTAGGAAGATCTTGTCTGTGGGACATGAAGATATAGACATGAGATAAATAAATATATTGAACAATTGAACCTTTTTCAGGTGTAAATTCACCTGAAATTGTCATGGACGAAATCTGCAATGAAGATGCATCTAATGAAGTTCAAGAAGAATATAAAACAATGTTCAAACAAGAAGTAGAAAATTAATCAAGAAGCTTCAACGATAGCTACAAATGTGTGTTTTGTCGTGTTAAACAGGATATGTTCTAAGAGTGACTGCAAAAAAAAATAATACAAGGTGGTCAAAAATTGACCTCAAAAAGTTCTCGAAAAAAAAAAACCGGAAAGCCAAGTTTTTCAAATAGAACATCCCTATTTTTATGATTTTACCTGTTCAAAATATATATTTTAATATTTATAATATATTTTTGTTTTTTCTAAAATTTGTTTTTAAAATTAAGTTGTAGCAAAATTTGATCAAATTTACGTTTCAGACCTGAAAGTTGACTTGACAAATTTGACCAAATAGTACATTATTACAAAAGTGGAAAATTGACTTGAAATCTTGATTAACAAGGCATTTTTCATGTTTTGACATTTGAAATTTGAATAATGACTTATAAGTAGATAGTTTGATGAAATTTACATTTGGGATATCAAAATTGACTTGATAATTTGACCAAATAGTAAATTTTTACAAAGGTGGAAAATTGACTTGAAAGCTTGATTAACAAGGCATTTTTCATGTTTTAACATTTGAAACTTGAAGAATGACTTGTAAGTAGATAGTTTGATGAAATTTACATTTGGAATATCAAAATTGACTTGATAATTTGACCAAACAGTAAATTTTTTTACAAATTGACTTGATAATTTAGCAAAAAAATGACTTGAAAGCTTGATTAACAAGGTATTTTTCATGTTTTGACATTTGAAACTTGAATAATGACTTGTAAGTAGATAGTTTGATGAAATTTACATTTATCAAAATTGACTTGATAATTTGAGCAAATAGTAAATTTTTACAAAGGTGGAAAATTGACTTGAAAGCTTGATTAACCAGGTATTTTTCATGTTTTGACATTTGAAACTTGAAGAATGACTTGTAAGTAGATAGTTTGATGAAATTTACATTTGGGATATCAAAATTGACTTGAAAGCTTGATTAACAAGGCATTTTTCATGTTTTGACATTTGAAATTTGAAGAATGACTTGTAAGTAGATAGTTTGATGAAATTTACAAGTGAGATAGTGCAAAGATTGACTTGATTAACCAGGTATTTTTCATGTTTTGACATTGAAACTTGAAGAATTTGTAAGTAGATATGATCAAAATTGACTTGATAATTTGACCAAATAGTAAATTTTTGCAAAGGTGGAAAATTGACTTGAAATCTTGATTAACCAGGCATTTTTCATGTTTTAACATTTGAAATTTGAAGAATGACCTATAGTATTTTGACAATATTGGAAAATTGACTTGAAAACTTGATTAACAAACAACAACTTTGTTACCTTAGACAACTTTTTGTCAGTAAATTATTTTGGTTCAAAATTCAATCAGCTGTTCGTTTGAACTCAAATTACACCCAAACAATGTACAAGTAGTTTTTCTTCTAAAAAACATGATGATAAACCAGATATTTTTTGCATAATTTCCACCAAGATCAAAATAATTTCGCCATCATCATGCAATTTACAGTCGGTCTAATTCCATGACGAGAAACCTCAATTCCCAATACAGCAACCGCTGAATGCTCTTTTTATTGGTTGATTACTCCAAAGTTGAAATGAAAATAATCGTAACGGCGATTAGACCAAATTGGTTCTTCGTCATGAAAAGAAATGCGATATACGTAAATAAGGGCAATTTTCGGGCCCGTTGAATCTTGATTTCTCTTAATGGAATTTTATTTTGGTAAAATTCAGAAAGAAGGAATTAAGAGGCGTAAAGCCCCCAAAAAAAGTTTGAATGAAAATCTCAGCTGACCTGGTTAAGAATAAGCAGTTTGAAGGGTGCATTGTTATGCAAATTGTTTTGGCCCTTTAGAGAGTTAGTACTATTTAAGAAAATAACACTTACCATTTTTGTTAATTAAAGAACAAAATTTACACTAAACTTCTCGGTGTTAAAGTAACCTAGCTAGCCAACTTATGTTTTATATTTGGCATTAAAAAATAAGGACGGCGATTCTTTATGGCCCGGTTTGTTTGCAGTGGGCAAAACTAGTCGTAACCAAAAATAATTCGGTCAATCAAAATGCAAGTTTGGTTTCACTTGGAAAACTTTGATTTGAGCGTACTTACCATCTTGATACACTGGCACAACACGAAGTGTTACAATCATCCCTTAGTGATATATTTATATGCACGGAGCCAAAAGAAATAATATCCAGTGCCGGACCTTGGAGGGGATGCGCGTTCTTAGATTTAATTTCACCCTCACGTTTTCTTCTGGGGAAGCCGTTGAAGATTCCTTTACACTTGCAACAGAATTTTCTTAGTACGGTGCTGTGAGGGGGGGTAATTAAAGCCCTTCAATTAATATAAATAGGGCTTGTTTTATTTTTCGGGGGGTGGATGCAAGACCGCCCATCAAAATAACATATTGGACGGTGGGTGGCGGAAAGCGGGTGGTCTATGACCCAATAAGTGCAACAATTTTATTGCATTTTTTTATTAGTCAATTGAATTTTTTAGTGTCTAAGCCGTCGTTTGTTTATAAAACAATTTTTTTAAGTATGGGGATCTCGAAAACGGTTAGAGATACAGAGTTGGTTAAATGAAGGAAAAGTTGCGCAATTTGGAGTTCAATCCTATGTTGTTTTAAGACTTAAAAAAATTCTATTATTTCCGGAGATATTAAAGAAAATACTGAATTTTTGGAAAAACGTTTTTATTTTATTGTAAGCTTATGTGACACTTTGTCATTGCAACTTTTTCCCTTTAATACCTGATCACATTATTTAAAATCACGTTCACTTTATTTTTTTACATGCGATCCTGTTTTTTTTGAACCAGATTTTGAAAGTTGTTTGTTTTCTGATTTGTACGTGCAACACTTACTTTTTTGAATTTTAGGTTAGAATTTGCTAAATTATTAATTAGTGAATATGATTGTTCTTACACAAAAGGCATGTTGTTAAATTTAGTACACTATATGTATGCTGTAAAATCTTAAAAGTAAAATAAATAAAATAGGTGATTTTTAATTTATGTCCAATTAAAGGGTAAACCGCTGAGTAAAATTTTGTACACTAATTCCTAATATGCCAGTAATGCCCACTAATTTCTTGTAATGCCCAGTAATTCCTAATAATTAACCTAACCTAACCTAGCCTAACAAAACCCACTAACTTCCTGAATTATCACAACTGGAGAGTCTAAAAAAACCTTTTTTAATTTAAAAAAGTAAAAATAAGAAAATATGCGTGCAACGAATTAACCGGAATGGGATACCCTGTATATTTTTTCATTTTTGTATTCTACCTCAAATTCTAGACATATTTCGTGTATTAATGTCGTATACCTATCTGTATCCGTTTCTGAGATATTTACCAAATCATTTTTAATTTTATATCGGGAAAGGTTGTTTTCTTGGTTTTTGTGTTTTGATATTAAAAATGGGTGCAGACGTCAAATCATTTTTAAGTTTATACATATGCATTGTGTCATTTTTCTGAAAAACGTTTCCTAAGGAAGATACAGTCCTCCAAATTTCAATTTAAAAAATTGTTTTTTAAAGGAATAGTCTAAAAACTTTTTTACTACTAGGAATGGTCTTATGATTCGCTTTCCCAGACTGCCATCCTGGTGGAGTGTCTGAAACTGGCATTTTTGACCAAGATTGTATTGTGCATGAAACTCATTTTTTACTACTAAATAGAATATAAAAGTTGACTTTTAATGCTAGAACTAACTTTACTAGGACTAAAGAGAGTCCAAAAGTATATTTTCAAGACTTTAATTGGTGTACAACTCAATTTTCTGGACTGGACAACAAGTCTAGAAGTAAATTAAATTTTCGGACTATTTTATTTCTAAAAATTAGTTCTCAAGACTATTATTGTAGCATTTGGTACCAACATTTTTTATTTTTATTACTGAAGAAACTTGACTTTTGGAAATAGTCTTAAACTCGATTTTTCAGTCTTAAAAAGCACTAAAAACAGTCTGAATTTCTTAGAGATGCTACAATTTATTGCACCTATGAGTGTAGAAGTCAATTTAATAGTGAAGAAGCTTGAAATAACATTTTCAAGACTATGGTCAGTGGACACACTGGCTTTTAGGATTGAGAAATCAAAAAATTTGTAAAGATAGTCTTGAAACTCGATTTGAGGCACTGAAAACAGCCTTAAAACACTAAAAACAGTCTAGTTTATTAAGAAATACCCGAATTTTTAGCACTGAGGTGTCTAGAAGTCTAGTGACAAAGCTTGGAATGCTATTTTAAGTCTATGAAGAATGTAAAAATTGTTTTTTAAGTTTGCTATGTCAATAACTTGGTGAAGATAGTCTTGAAACTCGATTTTCCAAGCTGAAAGCAGTTTTGAAGCACTAAAAATAGTCCAGAATTCGAAGAAAATGAAAAGCAAAGTAAAAAGCACGAAAAGTTCGTTTTCAAGACAAATTTCATGAATCTAATGTCAATGTCCTGCATCTAAGACTATTTTCAAGGCTAAAATATTGAAATTTGTCTTCAAATTATGAAAACTTACTTCAAATGCAAATTTTAAGCTTCTGATGTCACTTTTCATTAGTTCAGTTACATTTTGGGGTTCAAGTCAATTTTTAAGGTTTAAATGTATGAATTTGTAGTAACAAATTCTTGAAAAAGTAGTTTTTATGTCTACAAGTCAATTTTTAGTATTAAATTCGATTTGCATGAAAACTGGTTACAAACACAATTTTTAAGCTTCTGAAATTTTTATCTTTTCTAATTCAATTTTCAAAACTAAAGTCTTTTAGTTTGTCTGGAAACTATGAAAACTGGCTACAATAATATTTTTTAAACTTCTTAAGTGAATTTTCCGTTTCCAAGACAATTTTTAAGTTGGGTTGGGTTAGTTTTGGGTCTTTGTAATAAAGTGCTTGTTCCAAATTTTATCAATATTGCTCCAACGGTCTGACAGTTATGACAAAAAACCGATTTTTTAAACAGAAATTTGAAAGATTGTATTTTCCTTAGGAAGCACTTTTCAGGAAAATGACATAATGAATGTCAACTTATTGTTTAATTGGCTATGGATTGGTGAATTATTGACATTTAAAACTGGACCACCCTGTATATAATACAGTATGGTCAAAAAAAGGACAGAAAGTCTAGTTTTTCAAACGGAACACATTTTTACAATTCTGTCTGATTCTCTGTTCAAAATTAAAGAAGTTTGTATTAGGTCACTTATTAAAAAAAATCACTTTTTAAATTGATACATTGAACCACCCTGTAACTGTCAAAATAACCGAATTAATGAAGGTTAAAGTAGTAGTTGTCAAATTTAGTCAAAACTGTCTTTATTGTCACACACAACACTTTGTATAGACTTTTATATGTCAATAAACAGAAAATGAAATGGGCTTTCAAAAAAATATTTTGCCTGTTTTGATAGGTTGCTTCGTTTGGCCGCCAGAGGGCTCCAAAGCTAACTAAATGTTTTCCTTGACTGTAACCGCTCTAATATTTTTAAAGGATTTTTTTTTTAAATCGGACATATACGGCCCTGATATTTGGCACAATGATTGCCAAATCTAGGGTAGTAGCAAAACTGTAGAAATACAATCATTAAGGTCGATTTTCGTTTGCACTAACTGGCCAACCTAAAGCACAAAACCTATTAGGATAGTGGCGGTGTTTCAGGCAAATTTGACCCTTACGAAAATTCAGTTTTTCAAAAAATTTCCAAGCATATTATTATGTTGTTATTATTGTTTCGTATATTTCGTGTAATCCAATTTTTCATTTTGTACTTGTTAATTGGATTTTGTACTTTTTTCTAATAGTTTGAGGCAATACGCTTTAGTAAATACGAAAATGTTAATGTGTAATTCCACCGTTGTTACAAGTAACGATTATGACAGTGATCAAGTAATAGTTATTGACATTTCTAGTGTGGAATGACGATTTTTTGATCACACTAGTGTGGTAAAGTCGCTTACTAATTATTATTTGTCTATTTTAGATTTTTAGTAGGTACTACTCAGAAATATTTAGGGTTTTTTTACAGTGAAAGTGATCTGTAGCTTTTTGGGGTATAATAACAATGAACAGTTGGAATTAATAATAAAAAAATGATCATACAATTATTTATTATTTATTATTTTGTTCTATACACCTTCCATTGAAATATAAATATTAATAAAATAAATAAAGTTTGCTAATTTCAATGAAATCCGTTAGAAAACAAGAAAAAATTATGAATTTTGTAATTTTACTTTCAAAAATTTTGACTGTCTCTAGCGGCGAAACCGTACAACTAATCAATCAACTTTATATGTCAATTAAAAGCTCATTTCATTAGCTATCCATTGACATATAAAAGCTTATACAAAGTGTAGCAAATAAGCTAGTTATTGACGAATGAACGAAAAAGTGCACCAAAAAAGTCATGAAAAAATGAGTCAACTTTGACGCCCTCTAGTGGCCAAACCGTCCAACCTATTAACCCAAGTTGGGGAATTTTTAGAAAGCTTGTTTCATCGGCTATCCATTGACGTATAAAACTTTACCAAAAATAGTGCAATTAAGTGAGTTTTTGAGGATTAAACAAAAGGATGCACCAAGAAAGTGATAAAAAAATTGGTGAAATTTGAAGCCCTCTAGCAGCCAAACCGTCTAACCTATCAACCCAAGTAGGGATATTTTTAGAAAGCTCATTTCATTGGCTATCCATTGACGTATAAAACTTTACCAAAAATAGTGCAATTAAGCGAGTTTTTGAGGATTAAACAAAAATATACCCCAAAAAAAAATGGTCAACGCCTTCTAGCGTGCAAGCGGCTAATCAATCAATTTTTATACGTCAATGAAAAGCTCATTTCATTGGCTGTCCATCGACATATAAATGTATATACAAAAGTGCTACAAATACACTTGTGTTATTTACGGTTTAGTGACAGGATGCACCGCAAACATTTTTTGACTGGTTAAAGGCTAATTTGACTATAGAAAATTAGGAAAACGCGGTCACGTGACTTACTAGACCTACCACTTGGAAATTTTTTGAAAAACTGTGTTTGCAAATGACAATTTTCGTAAGGGTCAAATTTGCCTGAAACACCGCCACTATCCTAATGGGTTTTGCGCCTTAGGTTGACCAGTTAGTGCAAGCGAAAATCGACCTTAATGATTTTACTTGTACAGTTTTGCCACTACCCTAGATTTGACAATCATTGTGCTAGGTTTGTGCCAAAAATCAGGGCCGTAACTGCCCGATTTAAAAAAACCTTTAAAGGTATTAGAGCGGTAATAGTCAAGGAAAACATTTAGTTAGCTTTGGAGCCCTCTGGCGGCCAAACGAAGCAACCTATCAACACAGGCGGCCATATTTTTTTGAAAGCCCATTTTATTTTCTATCCATTGACATATAAAAATCTATACAAAAGTGTTGTGGGTGACAATAAAGACAGTTTAGACTAAATTTGACAACTACTACTTTAACCTTCATTAATTCGGTTATTTTGACAGTTACAGGGTGGTTCAATGTATCAAATTTAAAAAGTGATTTCTTAAATTAGTGGCGTAATACAAACTTCTTTAATTTTGAACAGAAAATCAGACAGAATTATAAGAATGTGTTCCGTTTGAAAAAATAGACTTTCTGTCCTTTAGACTTTCTGTCCTTTTTTAGAACTGATTTTGTGACCACACTGTATTATATATTTTGACGTTTTCTGCACCCATTCCTAGAACAAACCTTGTTCTAACATGACAAAACACAAAAACTAAGAAAAAAACCTTTCCTGATATGCATACTAAATTAAAAATGTTTTGGAGACCGAAAATATCAAATTTTACATAAAATGGTAAATATCTCAGAAACAGATACACATAATTATATGACATTAATACACGAAATATGTCTAGAATTTGACGTAGAATACAAAAATGAAAAAATATACAGGGTATCCAATTTTACTCTGTACTTAGTTTTAGAAGACATTTTGCATCCAAATGGCCAAAACTGTAGTAACAGTTTACAGAGTTTGGTAATTAAATCAGGTATACAGGGTCAAAAAAAAATTAAAACCAATTTTCCATAAACTCTTTTGTCAAGCAGCCTAAATTTCCAAAAACCTTTTAAAAAATTAATTTCCTTTAACAAACCTAATTTGGTTTATTCACTGATAAACAGTGATTATAATCCTTCTGTAAATAAGATCTCGTTAAGACTTCTTGTGTTTAGGATAATCAGCTATTCGCTATAGCTGTGAAGCAAATTATGTCCCTAGAATCCGTAATTAGTAGTTTGTGGTTAACACACAAGGCTTCGAAATTACAACCGACAATAAACCACGAGTCCTATTTTTTATTAATAATTTATGTGTAATTATTTTGTAAATAGCTTAATCGGTGTAATTACCCTCTTCTTTGTTGTTGTTAGATGCTACTGGAAAAAAGGATGTTTCAATGGAAGTAATTTAGATTATATGACGACAGTAACTTAATTTAACGTTTACTCAACCAGTTCCAACTAGCATTTTAATTCATTAGTACTCAAAGGAAATTAAATCTGGGCGTCTCGGAGGACCGGCTCGAACTGATTTCAATGATTCACTATTACCGAATAAAATTTTTTCTTCTAGATATTCTAAAAGGTTTCCTAAAGGTAACAAATATTTTAGATAATAATACTGAAGAGTGTAAACCATATTTTTACAAACTGTAATGTAATTTTCAAAATAATTGAGTTTCAAAGTGTTAAATTGGAAACTAACGCATTCATTAATACAGCTCATAGACCAGGCATTGTGGTACTTCTGGGGCGGAAACCCTTTTTGTAGAATCTGCTTGCATTACCATTCTGGAAGGCCACTGAAGTCTGCGAACATTTTTTCTTGGTTCAATTTAGGAACTTTTATGGTTTTTACATTGTTTTTGAATCTTCCACCGTGTTCACACGTTACTTACTTGCATTTCTATTGAATTGAAAAAAGGAAAATTTGAAATTATGTATTTTCAAATGGTAATTGATCACTATAGTCTACCCGGCGAACCTACGGAGTAATAAAAGCGAAAATTAGGAGGGGTCAAAATTAGGACCCGCCCCGTCCATTAGTATTGATCTATATCCGGTCCGTTTTACAATATAATATCTTCTTCTCTCTCTAATATAAGGGCTTCTCGGGTCTCATGTCTCGATTCACTTTTACGTACCTGTTTTACAGTGTAATGCGGACCGACCAAAGTTGCCGCCCAATTTTATTACTCCGTAGGTTCGCCGGATAGACTATAGTTTTAGACCCATTTTTCCAAGGTGATAATTGCTTAAATTTAGTTTTCCCATAGTAAAAAACGGTTTATTATATGTTTCCCTGAAACTAGAGATAATCCAGTAAAATTTACATCACCGACTGTGTGTGAAAACTAAACTGTCAATCATAGTTCACTGTGGGTGATCCTGATTAAATTAAAAGGAATTATTTAACGACCTAATTACTGTCTAGTACATACTAGAGAAAGGTTGTTCACCCTTTAATTTGGTCTAATCATTAAATCCCTCCTATGGCCAGATGAAGTAACAAATTACCCACACCAGCTTGATCCAGTTATAAAGCGTTATCATGCACTTTTACAAAAAAAAATCATCCACCGCTTTTATCTTTGAAAATAATTGAAAGTAACACAAAACTATCTCCAAAATTAATGCATTTGCTGGTTAATCAAGCGTAGAAAAACTCATACATTTTCCCTATTAACGTCAAAACCGTACGTTTTTAAGGTCAAACCGACTGATGGGTTTTCAATGTGATTTCAACTTAGTTTTGTTTGAAAGCTCATTAAAATTTATTGACTGATAGCGCTACTATAATGGTACCACCATGCAGTCTCTCACGTAAGCACGTTTTTCCAGTAGAAATGCCGAAACGTTGTGGACACAATCGTTAACTAAACGATATAGGTCAAGATGTCTTTTTATCACCGATTCGGTTACATTTAATTCCAAATTTCAGTCGTTTTAACTAGATGGAGATTATGGTATGTAGTTTAAAATGGGGATCAACAGAATTAACAGTCATTCTTTAAACAGTGATTAACAGTTTTGGTTTATCCTCGAAAATAAGGAATTTTAAAAGTTTTGATGGTTTTCCAAAAAAAAGTCGAATATCTCTGACTTTCTGCACCCAGTGGACTGAGGAACATTTTGGGCTAATTACAGTCGCTGAAACCCCAAAAATGACAAAAATATGAAATTTTCAAAATTTTGATGGTTTTCCAAAAAAAAGTCGAATATCTCTGACTTTCTGCACCCAGTGGACTGAGGAACATTTTGGGCTAATTACAGTCGCTGAAACCCCAAAAATGACAAAAATATGAAATTTTCAAAATTTTGATGGTTTTCCAAAAAAAAGTCGAATATCTCTGACTTTCTGCACCCAGTGGACTGAGGAACATTTTGGGCTAATTACAGTCGCTGAAACCCCAAAAATGGCAAAAATATGGAATTATCAAAATTTTTGCGGTTTTTAAAAAAAAAAAAAGTCTGAGTGGACTTGACTTTCTCGAAAACTGTATTTTGATGAGTCGATTATCTCGAATATGAGTTACGGAAATTTTGTAAGATGGTATAAATGTTCAGAATAGGTTTCTGCACCCATTAAACCAAGTTTACACCCACTTAGAACCAGGTAAACGCGGTCACAACTGGCAGAGCGTTACTTTCAAATTCGAACTCATTTTCTTTTTGTTTTTTGAACACCCTGTAGGTGGTCATTCGTGTTGCACTTAGCACGAGGTAAAAAAGCAGTTTAAAACGAACATTTTCAGCTTTTTACACTCGCTGAAACCTCGAAAATATGGAATTTTCAAAGTTTTGATGGTTTTCAAAAAAAAGTCGAATATCTCTGACTTTCTGCACCCACTGACTAAGTTTACACCCACTTAGAACAGGGCAAGTTTCAAATGTTTTTCTTTTTGTTTTTTGAACACTCTGTATATTATTTTCATTCGTGTTGCGGTTAGCACGAGATGGGGGAACATTTTGAGCTAATTACAGTCGCTGAAACTCTCAAAAATGGCAAAAATATAGAATTATCAAAATTTTGATGCAATTTTCAAAAAAAAGTAAAAAAAGTCGATTATCTCGAAAACTGTATGAGTTACGGAAATTTTGCAAGATAGTATAGATGTTCAGAATAGGTTAGGTAACTCATTTTTTCTTTGTTTTTTGAACACCCTGTATGTGGTCATTCGTGTTGCACTTAGCACGAGGTAAAAAAGCAGTTTAAAACGAACATTTTCAGCTTTTTACACTCGCTGACACCTCGAAAATATGGAATTTTCAAAGTTTTGATGGTTTTCAAAAAAAAGTCGAATATCTCTGACTTTCTGCACCCACTGGACTAAGTTTACACCCACTTAGAACAGGGCAAGTTTCAAATGTTTTTCTTTTTGTTTTTTTGAACACTCTGTATACTATTTTCAATCGTGTTTTGCTGTTAGCATGAGATGGAGCAACAGTTTTAAACATTTTGGGCTAATAACAGTTGCTGAAACCTCAAAAATGGCGGAAAAATGGAATTTTCAAAATTTTGATGCAATTTTCGAAAAAAGTCGATTATCTCGAAAACTGTATGAGTTACGGAAACTTTGCAAGATAGTATGGATGTTCAGAATACGGTCACAACTGGTAGAGCGTTAGTTTGAAATCTTACTGTGTTTCTTTTTGTTTTTTGAACCCTCTGTATATGTTCAGTCGTGTTACGGTTAGTTAACGAGGTGGAACAGCAGTTCAAAACGAATTGAGCTTTTTACAGTCGCTGAAACCTCAAAAATAACGGAAATATACAATTTTCTAAAATTTGATTCAATTTGCGAATAAAAAGTCAAATATCTTAGAAACAGTTAGAGATACGGAAATTTAGCCAGTGACAAAAATGTTTAGACTACAGCTGCTAGATTCGAAAGTTTAAATAACTCAAATTTGTACTCAGAAGACCCTGTATTTACAGGGTGATTTTTTATATTTTACTCAATAGCTAACTCCTTAGTAAAGTAGAGTCCTTCAGTTTAAATTAGCAAAGTTAAGGGAATCGCCAGAATTTGATGTTAAAATTGACAATCACTTTCATGTTTTGATTATTTTAAATTTTTGGCTCAAAAATATGTCCACTAATTTTGGCGCCTTTTTTTAGTTTTTATTTTTTTTTTGCTGTCAATTATTATTGTTTTCTCCTTTTTCTCAAATACCTTTTTATTTTTTCCGTTCAAATTAAGTCTTAAATTTTGAAACTTTGACTTTGTGTAATTTCTGTTTGTCTCCTGTTAGTTATTCTTCTTTTCGTAAATTATTATTTTTTTCTTCTTTCAACTCATCTTTTTTTTAAATGTTTTATTTTAATCTAATAGAATACAGTTTTTATACAGTAGGTAGGTTGTTGGAATATGATCCAAGTAAAAAAAAACAAGTTTCAAAACCTGACAATTTGTATTAAAAAAAAATTAACAAACAAAAAAGTGAGAAAAAGGCAGCTTAACTGACTAACAAACAGTATGGTGCTTTAGGTTTTACAGATAATTTGCGAAAAAACAAAAAAAAAATAAAATGCATATAATAAAAAAAGAATTGAGATAATACAAGTTTGTCCTTGTTATTTCTAAAAATTCTGTGAATTTTTCATAATTTTTAAGGATAAAATGAAAAAACTTTGTAATTATCTCAATTCCTTTTTTCTTTTCATTATGTACTTTATGGTATTTTTTTGTTTGTTTTTTTCACTCATAATCTGTAAATTCTAAAGCTGTTTTTCAGTCAGTTACATATGAACACACACAAATTTTTATTTAAATATCCAAAAGAGGGATTTACTAATTCAAATTTGTATTTTCTTAGAAATCTTACTCGTTACTCCCCCTGACTCTTCATTTGATTGTTTCAGTTTTTTTCTTAAATTAAATATATTTATTTAATATTTTAGTTAGACAACAATGGAGAAAAAAGTGGTGGTCGAAGGGATAGACTTTTCATTAATCAAAATCCCAGAGCAAACTGGACAAAAGAGAAAACTTGAAGAAAATCAACACTCTGAACTGGTAAGAGTAATTTTAGGAATTCAATTTTGACTATAATGATTATTATGATAATTTGCAGGCACAGAGAATCAATCCCGTTGCAACGTACGTTAAACAAATATTTTATTTTCAAGCAATTGGAATCATGTTTTTCCTTTGTAGGTTTCGTTTCGATGGGGTCAAATGGAATTTAATACCGAATGAAGAACAGAAATTTCCGAGGACTTTTGTAGTCACTAATACCAGAAAGCCTAAAAGCAGTAAGTAATCCTGTAAATTCAAGTGAGTGCAGTATTTTTTAATACCCCAGCAAAATTTTCAAATTAATTCTTGGATCAGTATACTTTTTTAAATAGTCTGTCCAAATAGGGTCAACAATCAAACCTAAATATAATAGTTGCCAAAAGGAAAATAATATCAATTTATTCCAAAAAAGACAATCTAACAAAGTTTTTAAAGCGTTTTAGAATGAAAATCTAAAAAATGCAACTTTCATACTCCTTAACCAAACTAAACACGTGACTGCAATCTCTTATCGTTAACAGACTTTAGTAACTAGATTGTATTAACATTATTTTCTTCTGGGGTAATAAAAATACTACATTTATTAGAACTTCTTCAGTAAAGAAGTCACACAATACTAACTGCCGCATTCATTATGGAAAAACCGTCAATTGGAGCAGGTTATCTAAGATATTTTCAAAATGGTAGGGTAGCACTTTCGGTTGTACCGGAAGTAGATACCAACTAGCTGAATTTCAATGAAACACTCTGTATACTGTTTCTTTTATGGATTCTACGACAAATTCAAGACATATTTCATGTATAACATCATATACCTATCTGTATCTGTTTCTGAGTTATTTATACCATTTTATGTAAATTTTTAAATTTGCAATACCTAAAACCTGACCTGTAACAATGATAGTAACTGTCAAATACAACTCCATGAAACTATAAAACATCAGAGCTAAAACTACAAAACCTGCTTTAAAGCACTTCTACTTAATACAGTGTTGTAAATCACATTAAATGCTTGTTTATAGGTCTATGAATACAATTTTGACAGTTTGATGACAGACAAATGTATGTTTCGGACCAAATTTAATCTGTTGCAAACGTGTCAACTGTCAAAATCTGATCCATAAAGCTGTTAAGCTAAAACAATCAGATTAGACTTAACTACGTTAAACCCTGCTTGCTTAAAAGCACTGTTACAGTTGTAAATCATATCAATTGCTTGTATAGGTCCTATTAGTGGAAATTGCATAGTCGTGACGTATATCTGTTAATTTTTTATCATATTTCAGTCTGTCATAAACTTGCAAACTGTCACAATCGTATCCATGAAGGTATAAAATGATAAAACTTAAAACTAGTACAATAAAAGTTAAAATTCCCATAAATAGGTTTTTTAGAACTCTATGAAGAGGATTTTTGACAGATGTGACGTGAAGCTGTTTTCTGGAGCTAGTTCCATATGTCAAAATGCTACTAACTGTCAAATACCACTCTAGGAAGCTATCAAATTACGAAACATTGCTTTAAGACAGTGCAATCAGTTCAAATCATATTTAATGCTTGTTCAAAGGTCTATGAATACAATTTTGACAGTTCACTGACATGCATGTTTCGAACCAAATTCAATCTGTTGCAACTGTCAAAATCTGATTCTTAAAGCTATTCAACTAAAAGATCACTTGAAAAGCTTTTAACATCGTTAAATGTGCTGTATAGCTTCATAAGTTAAGTTTTGACAGATAACACGTCTATTTTGGACATATTTAAATCTGTCACAATGGTGGTAACTGTCAAATACCATCCATGAAGCTATAAAACTACAAAACCTGCTTAACCATACAGTTGTAAATCATATTGCTTGTTTATAGGCCCATTAGTGGAAATTGGATAGTCCTGACGTATATTTGTGTATTTTGAGCATATTTCGATCTGTCATAAATTTGGAAACTGTCAAATATCACTCCATGAAGCTACAAAAATACGTAACTAGTTTAAAATCAACACCATGTCAAATACTACTCCATGAAGCTATCAAACTATAAAATACTTTCTTAAATTCACTGCATTCAGTACAAATCTTATTTAATGCTTGTTTATAGGTCTATGAATACAATTATGAGTTAAAATGCACATAAAATGTTTTTTTTTTAGAATAGGATTTTTGACAGATTAGTCCCATATGTCAAAATGCGAAAAACTGTCAAATACCACTCTAAATATAAGGCTATAAAATTTAAAAAAATATGCTCAAAAGCAATACAGTATAAACTATTTTAAGTAAATTTTATAGGTTTATTAAGTGAAGTTTGCTGACTTATTCTAAAAATGTTTTAAGAAGTCAAGAATTCTATTTGTTTTGATATCATTCATCAACAGACACTTAAACGATTTGCAAAGTATAAGAATGCAGAACTAAAGCAAAAGTTAAAAAAAAACTAAAAAGTTTGGGAAATTTTAGTGAAATCTGGCAACTTTGAGGAAATTATATCATTTTTATTATTATATTTTGTCATTTTGCACCATCAAGTGTGCAGAGCAAATTTGACGTCACGATGACATAATTTGACATTTGGTCATAATATTATTTTGTACAATTACATCATCGTGACGTAAAATTTGATGCCTTTGGTGTTATTCAAGCAAAACTGTCTTGCGCATAACGTAGAAATTCATTTATTTGTATTTATTTCAAAAATTATGCATTTTTCAAATAAGTAACATAACACAAACTTGCCCTAATTTTAGACTGGAAACGAGAAAATAAAATAAAAAATTTGATTTTTTTAAATTCATTTTTTGAGGCCAATTTTTGTCCATTTCGTTTAATTATTTTTCATGTTTTTCTACTCCCACTCTTGTTTTTCTTCTTCTTCTATTGCCCTATCTGATTACAGATCTTGGCTATCATCATGGCTATGCGGATATTATTGGCTGCGCATCGGAACAGTTCAGTAGATGTTGCTCCAAACCATTTTCGCAGGTTAGCCAGCCATGAAATTCTTTTTCTTCCAGGCCCTCGTCGGCCATCAATTTTGCCTTGGGTTTTGGCCAAAATACTCTAATTTTCTACGTTACACAGTAAGCATGATTTCAGGCTCACATCCCATTCTTTGGAGTACTTCTTCGTTTGTAATTCTTTCAATCCAAGAGATTCTAAGAATTCTTCTGAAAATCCACATTTCAAAAGCTTGCAGCTTTTTTTCCATAGCGTCTGACAGCGTCCAAGCCTCCACACCGTACAGAAGAGTGGAGTATACCTATATAACACATGACTATTCTCTTCTTTAGAGCCAGATTCAGATCTCGACCTGACAGGAGCGGTCTCATCGTTCAACGTGCAGCCGAGATAAGTAAACTTTGCCTTCCTCTCAACTGGCTTAGTGTTTATATACACACGCTACCTGGTTGGACTGGATTTTTACTAATCACCATATATTTGGTCTTATTGACATTTAAGTTCAGCCCGTACTCCTCACTAGTTTGGTTGACCCTGTCTAACAACTCTTGTAGCCTCTCTATACTGTCCGATAACAAGACGGTGTCATCAGCATAGCGGATATTATTGATGATTTCACCGTTAACTCTGATGCCTCGATTTGTGTTTTTTAGAGCCTCCTTGAAAACGCTGTCTGTATAACGATTGAACAGGAGCGGCGACAGTATGCAACCCTGTCGTACACCTCTTTTGATGTTAATGTATTCTGTCTGCCTATTTTCAACTCTGACTGTAGCTTTTTGGCCCCAGTAGAGGTTAGCGATAATTCTGATGTCTTTTCCATCCAGTCCAATATCTGTTAACATCTCTATCATTTTTCCATGCTGGCATCTGTCAAAAGCCTTGGTGTAATCCAAGAAACACATATATACGTCGCAGTTTACCGTCTCTGCACCGCTGAACCAAGACCTGGACTGCAAACAATGCTTCCCGCGTTCCAGTCCCTCTCTGAACCCGAATTGTGTTTCTTCGTTGTTCTCTTCTTCTGTCCTATCTTAAGTACATGGCACATCAGGCTAATGGTGCGGAAGTCCTCGCACGATTTTGCATTGGGTTTCTTGGGCAATGTAATAAAGGTGGATGCAAGCCATCTTTCTGGGATTGATCCGGTATCATAAATTTTGTTAAAAAGCGCAGTTAGTGTTTCAATGGCATCTTCTTCCATAATTTAAAAAAATTTCAGATGGTATTTCATCTGGACCCGTTGCTTTTCCGTTCTTCACGAGTTTAATTGCCTGCTTTACTTCTGATATGGTGATTTGTGGACCTTCAACAGTATCAAAGATTGGTTTTTCCTGTCGTTGTTCATCCTCAAAAAGATGTTCCGTATTGCAAATGTGAAATTTAACTTAAAATTGTAAATTTTAAAATATACAGATAGGTATATGACATTATACATGAAGTAAGTCTAGAATTTGTTGTAGAAATGTTGTGGGTGTTTCATTTAAAATAAGTGAGTTGGTATCTACTTCAGGTATAATCAAAAGTGAATTGTTTTGAAAACCATACCGTCCAAACCATAAAACAAAAACTACGATTCATTCAAGGTTTTATTTCTTAATAACTAATTAAATTGCGATTAATTTTAACAGCATATTCATCGGTGCAGCCTGTACCAAATAGCAAAGTGAAGCAAATTGATGAGTCCAAAAAGGTTAATTTTCGAAAAAACTGTTCGAATAATCACGTCACGAGTTCAACAAGTCAAAGCTCGACATCAAACGACAATACAACATCTAAATTGCGTGTTAATATACCACTGCCAGTATTGTCTGGTGAGTGAATTTGACCGATTTCGTTTTTCTTTCACATTTCAAGTCTTTTTCTAGTTCTAAAATATTTCTGTAGAATGTATTAGCCTGTGCGCCTATGCATGATCTTCTGATTTTCTGTAACCGAGCTTTTTCATGAACAAATAATAGAAAAAATTATTTTTAAAACAAAAAATGTGAAAAAGCTTTTAGATCCAGTTTTTGGGATTGTTCAAGAGTAATTATTTTGATTAATTTTCTGGATAAGAATAACACAACCTCTGGAATCAATTGCATTAAAATTTTCGTCTTGAACTACTTTTTCACCTCGTGTTAACCGCAACACAAATGTTCATATACAGGGTGTTGAAAAAAAGTTAAATATGAAACTAACGCTCTGCCAGTTGTAATCACGTTTCCATTGACCAAAAGTCATTCTGAACATTTTTCAACTTTAATCCGGTAACCTTTAACTCCGTGTTTTGTAACTTCTTTAGATTGATTTTGATTTACCAAAAACATGATTTCATCTTTATAGTTTTATTTGAATATCCTTGGCAATTAAGATATACGATTTCTTCTCTTTCTTTCTCATCTTCTTTCATCATCATCATCAGCCTATACTGTCCACTGCTGGACAAGAGCCTATTCCCTCATCCAGTTTCCAGCGAGTCTTCCTATGTCGTCACTCCATCAGGCTGGTGGGCGTCCTCTGTTTCTGTATGCTTCCAGTCTTGGTCTCCCTTGTAATATTTTTTTTGTCCATCGGCCATTGGTTACTCTGGCCACATGATCCGCCCAGCTCCACTTCATACGTCTCGACAGCATCTCTTACTCCTGTGTTGTATCTGATGGTTCTATTTGGAATCTCCATATATTAAAGTCTTGGATTGGTTTGGTATCTTGCAAAATGTTATTTGTTTTTTCACTTTTACTATTAAGAATGTCTTGTATTTGTTGCACTTTATTAAAATTTAGAGCACTTTAACTTTGTTTCACTGAATTTCAGAGGTTTCCAATTGTGGTGTTTAACACAGGAAGTTCAATTCTCTTGAAATCGATTTTAGAGTTCTTATAGGTTTGCAGATGAAAATTGTTAACAATAACTTCACAATCGTTGCTTACTTCTACTAGGTATGATCCTTTTAGATGGACATTTTTCTTTGTTGATCCACAGAGTTGATGTGCCACTACTTGGTTTGGGATAATAAGCATTCACTTCTGCTGTTCCAATCTTTTTCCATCTTGAAGAGTTTTTGTTGAATTTTAGCATCTGTACTTTACAAGGGTTCTGATCATCATTTTGATTGACGGAATTCCTTCACGTTCTGGCAAGAGTTGTCAAAGGCAGCATGCTTTTCTTCGTTAAGGATCAGGTATTTTGAGGACGAAAAAATTACTTTATAGGAGTTCTGATTGGTAGAGGATACAGCTGATAATTCTAATCCTAGAGGAACCTTGTTGGAGGAATCCCAGGCACTTAATCCTACAGTTTCCGGAGTTGAGTCGATGTTGGACCATTCCGATTGATAAATCGTTAAAACCAACCGGATTTTTGCGATTTTTGTCGAATGTGTTCAATTAGAATCCTACCCACTGCGCCAAAAAAACTGAAAAACGTAAATTTATTTCGGACGAGTTATAAAGTGAGCATTGCAAGTGGAGCATTCTGTTTCTAACAATTTTATATAAAAATAGTTCCTGACTACACATTACATGACTTTTAAGTATGTAATTGGGTATTCCTAATAAAAGGGTTAGATATGAAACATACAACTGGCGGAAAGGAATGCGTTTCAATATGTGACACCTGGCAGGAACAACTTAGTCATCGTTCTCCGAAGGATCGAAAGTCGTGGGCCAATACATTCCCAGAATTCGAACACACCCCCGAAGCCCCGGTTTAAGTTGGCGCCACTTTAACAAAAAAGTGACGTAATCGCAGTTCTAAAGTCCATTCTGATTAAAGGAGGCTCCCGACAAGTCTATGCTAGATAAGGTGACGATTCGACCTTCTGAGAAACGAGAATGCCGTTGTATATGTCTAGCCGCGTGACTAAAATATAGTAAAAGTTAGCAGTTCTCAAACGGTTTTAGTACGTCTGTCTGTAAACATAATAATTATAACAATTAATACATTTTTAATCAAACAAAAAATTAAATCACCTATTTTTTCCAACAGAGTTACTAAATAAGGCAAGATTACATGAGGGACATGCTCACTCTACTTATGTACACATTATAAATATTCAAACTACCAGGAAAAACCTGTGGTAATAATAATTTATTTTAAAAAATTCTTTGAATAGCATTTATTTCTCTATGGTAATTTCATTGTAATTAGTTACAGTATCTGTCAATTTTTAATTAAGCAGCGGCAACATATTCTATCTGGTTTTTGGTAAATTCGTTATTTTCCTTTTTTCCAAGATATTTCTATTTGGATGTTTTGCTAAAGTATAATATTGGCATTAAGTGGTTTAAAAAACATTCAAAGTTATAAATTTGCTTATATAACTTTGAATGCATTTTGTTTGTTATTTATATAAGAAATTACATCAAACCAAAATTTTCTCTATAATTTGCTTGTTAAATATTTGTCAATTTTAAGGTGGGACAAAAATATTATGGTTGAATGTCCTTTCTCACTGTCAGAAAATGAATAATAACTGTCTAAAATGTCAAAACAGAAGCTTTACGAGAAACGCAGTACGAAATTGATGAGAGTACATAATACTTTGGCTGGTGATCAACTTGTTCCTACGCGTTTCCGCTAAATCATTAAGTAAATTTGTAGAACTCGATGTTTCTGAATTACTGGAAAAAATGCGACGTAAAAATTGTGTTTTAAATTTACATCACCATCAAAATAGATGGTTTTTGTGTCTAGATGCTTTACAATTTATGCGTTCATAATATAGATCCCAGTAAAGTAAGATAAGAAACATACAAACCGTGTTGTCATAACTTCAACCAATTTCCGGCTACAGCCTTCCAAATATTGAAAATTTCAATTTTTAATGGTAAATATCTCGAAAACAACAAAATTTAAAGAGAAACTTTCAAAAAAGTCAGTTGCAGAATCGAAAAATTATGGTATCAGTTACTAGGGCTGCCGAACCAAAATCCGTGGTTGTCACTGATTTTATTTAGGTCTGGCAACGCTGGAATGATTGATGTATAGTTTTTCAAATAATAGTTATTTACCTAACATGTGCGGAAAGTGGTACTTTCTCGTTCGGGCAAGCAGTTAAGGAGCGGGAAAAGCGCTTTGCTATATGTGGTAGGTACAACGTTTTTTTGGGCAACTGCAGTCTCGTACAGGAAAGTACCACTTTTACACTGGTTAAGTTTAGTTATTTTCCTACTCGGGATGTGTTAAAGTTACTTTTCCGCACTCATTTTATTTAAAAAAAATATATTGTATATTTGATTTTTGTAACTACCAAAATGGCCGATTTAGGTACTATTAAAATGGAAAATGTCATATCTATTATTCAGTTTATTTCAATCTAATTTATCAATAAAAATATATTTTTTATTTGAATTTTTTATAGAACTATACAGACTGGTAATAACAGAATCTATAAAGCTACATAGCGATATACTTACTCACCCTGTAACTATCAAAATTACCTAGTTAGGGTCTGTTAAAATGAAAACTGTCAAATTCTTCAATTTTTAAACTACTACCCAATAAATAGCTTTAACATGTGACTTTTCTATACAGGGTGATGAAAAGAGAATTTGAGAAGCTATACAAATAAACATACTGAATCACCCGGTATCTCTCGAAATAACCTAAATATGAACTGATTAAATGAAAACTGTTGAATTTATATTTTACTTTAACTTAATCTACCTTTTCCATTAATTAACTCTTATTATCATGATCATCTCAGTTAACTATATACGTATGTGTATGTACTAATACCTAACTATACAGGGTAGTCAAAAAATGATTTGAGAAAATACAGATCTATGCTGTAAGTCTCTACAACTAGTTAATTTAATTTTCTGATTAAAAAAAAATCTACCACAAAGCACTAATAATGGAAATAGTTAAGAAGTTAAATTGTTGAAAGTAAACCAAAGTTTAACTGACATTTTGACACTCTGTATGACTAACACGGTAGACCGAACTACAAATGTTTGTTTAATTTATTGAAAATTAAAATTTAACCTAACACATGCGGAAAGCGTTTTTACCGCTCTTTAACTGCTTGCCCGAACTCAGTTTTGCAGTGTTAGGGCAACTGCACTTTCGTGCATGAAAATACTACTTTTCGCACTTGTTAGGTAATAGTTAAAAGTGTGGAAAGTGATACTTTCCCGCACGCTGACTGAATCCAACCGAGCGTAGCGAGTTTGGGCATCAGTCGAGTGCGGAGAAGACACTTTCCGCACGTGATAGGAACATCATTTTTTCTACGAGCGTATCCAATAATTGGAAAAAACAATAATTGAATATAAATGATAACATTCTGCCACATTTACTTTTCCAGAAAATCTATATTTTATGATACAGTTAATTGTATTATAACTCGAATTGTATTAGTATAATATAAATAATTTCTAATAATTTACTAGTCCCTAACACCAAGAACCATATAATTCCTTATGAATATTTCTAAGTTATGTTTGATGTTTCAAACTAAGTACATATTTTGAATATTTGACATTCTGTATAAGAATCTAAGAGAGAACATGTTGTTTTCAAAATATGTTAATTCTGTAAATTGATTCAAAAAAGTCCGAACTAAAGGTTGAAAAGGAATAGAATAGCCTGTTATTTCTTAAAAACTTGTAATAGCTTCCTGTATGTTGCTTTAAACTCTTTTAGCAAGTGTCAATCTTTTCGCATTTGTATTATTAAATGAAATTGGTGTGAAATTGATCAAACTGACACAATTTTCAGAAGCTGACCAGGCCAATCAAATAAAAGAAATCATTAACGGTCTTAGCGCCCAGAGCGTAGCTTTCCTAACCACTAACGTTATGAAGGAAGTCAACCAACTTTGCGGTGACTATTTGGAAGAAGAACTGAAACTCCATTTGGGTGCGGAAAAGTACACGGCAATCGCCAACGGACAGACCGTTTCCCTAGATGAGCTTCGGAACAGTCAATTAGTAGAAGCTGGTAAGTTTTGTACCAATTAAATTGCAACCTACTAAGCCTTGACTGGTTTAGACCGCGTTATCAGTGACAAAGTCAGGTGGTTTTCACTGCAAGACCAGATAAAACGAGAAGGGGCTAATAAAGTTGAACTAGCCAAGAAGAGCCGGAAAGGGGGAGTGAAAGCTGGAAAAAGTGTTGTAGTCCAGACAAGTCCGGTCTTACATTCTCAAACAGTTGACTTCGTCAAGATTAATGATAAAGCAGACACGGAGAATAAACGCGGGACTAAGAAAGTATCGCCCCGAAAAAGTACAAAGCAAAATGATCTTTCAATTGAAAAGGTAGGTTTAGTATTTTATTCAGTTACTACCTCAGTGTCTACCATAGTAAGGTTCAAAATAAAAATGTTTTCTTCTAATGTGGTTTAGTCATTACATTAGGAAAACAATCCTTTTCGCTTAGCTTACAGATTTCATTGGGTTTCAGAAATCCACCAAGAAACCACCTAGAAAATATATAATCATGCAAAAAAGTCGCCTAGATAGCTTGACATGTCAAAGAACTAAACCGATTGCTGAAGTACATACAATACGAGCTAAAGGAACTAAAACTGCTACAGCTAGTAATACCATTACTCAAAAAGACAGTGTTTTACAACATCACCAAAACGATTCAAAGCCTAATGAAAACGAGAACATTAACGTAACTTCTGTAACCGAAGACAAAAAATTTAGCCTACCTAATATTTTGAAACCCTTGAATAAAAAAACAAAAACTTACGACAACAAGAAGAAAGTGGAAACCGCCAAGAAAGAGAATACTACTGTAAAAAATGCCTTTCTGAGTGTTAAAACAGACAGTTTAAATCATGCAGAGTTGGTGTTGAAAGGTGGCAAACAAAAATGTTGTACTATAACTAGCGGTGAGGCTCAAAGAGCCGATCAAGAAGTTTCCACTACAGCCAAGACAATCTTATGCCTGCCTGAAGTTAGTATTCAGAGACGGGCGAACGTTTTGACCAACAATTTCAGTAAAACTATCAAACTAGAAAAATTGCCTCTTTGTTTGACTAAGGGAGAAGTCGGGAAGGATTCTCAGTCTTTACCGATTGTCAAGAATGCTTCAATTAAAGATGCAGTTGAAATAATAAGTGGTTTTAAGGGTGTTGCAGCAGTGAACTATTCAAACACAGAAAAAACTTTGATTGTAACTACCAAAACATCAAAAAGTCAATCTGACATCAAAAATGATAATGCCCCAGTAATAAAAAAGAAGGTTGACATTATAAACGACTCTACCAAGCTTTGTAAAGAACCTATTTGTACTGATGATAGTTTAAAACCAACGGAAAGCATTGAAGAACTTTTTCAAATGCTAGAAGAACTTCTAAGTGACAAACCGCCAAAAACCGCGAAAGATTCATCAAAAGAAACTGGTGAAAACTTGTCAAAAGATCCAGTTTTAGTTCCACCTGCCGTTCAAACTTTCAAGACTGACAACTACGAAATTAACTCTACAAAGACTGAGGAGACAGTTGTAAGAGAATCTATGAAAGATCTGTCAAATTTCCAGATCTGTCAAGATCCAACAGTTACCGAAATTGGCTGTGAAGAAAACAGTAAATCTTGCTTGGTCCTTCCAACTTCAGCTTCCAAATATAGCTTTAAACCTTCAGTTTTAATCACAAACAAAGTTGCCAGAGATCATTCCATAGCGGTAGAAGAGGATGTTAAGGAAAATGCCATATCCAGTGGAACGATAAATAATTCAATTTGGTACAAACCTTTAGCAAAAACTGATCTGTCAGAAAACGACCAAATTCAAACTGAAATTAAAACTCAAACTAATGAAACCGTAAACACTTTAGCTGAGACATCCCAATTTATACAAGATGCTGGCCAGTCTTTAAATAATGAACAAACAGTTGAAGTTACAAAAGAGTGTAGCAAACTTGAAAAGGAAGGGCAACTGTCTGCGCATGTTACACAGGTGACAGTTGAAGAAACTGACAGTAAAATTACTGAAACTATTAACGAACCTCAAACTATACTGGAAACTGCTGAAAATACTTTTAATGACGATCTAGAAACTTCCAAAGTCAGTGATGCAGTTCAGAAGATGGACGTATTAAGTGGATTGGAAGAAGTCCTTCATAATTCATCCAGTAAGAATTGTGAACAACATCTTTCACAAACTTCAGTTGAAGTTGACGAAGAAATGGAGCTTGACAAAGAAACAGATTCTCAAACACCCGAACCAACAGTAAATGAAACTGTTGACCATCCCCAAGCCAAAGCCGTATGTCTCAATGATACTGTAGTAACCAGTGATACAGTTAAAAACAACTGCTTAAATGGATTGGATGTAACATCCCAACTTATAGAAGAACCTGGACCGGATTCTCCATGTTCTAAGAAAACTGAAAAAGATTTTCCACAAACCTTTAATGAAGAGATGGAACTTGACAAGGAAGCTTTACTTCCGGAAGAGACAGATAAAGTAAATGACCCTGTTAACGACCGTCAATCTAGTGAAAATATTTTACATAACAACCAAATTCTTCCCCAAGTTGAAGTCATATTCATTAGTGAAAATGTTTCTGTCAAAGTCAATGATACAGACAAAGAAATAGATCTTGTAAGTGGATCGAATGAGAAATCTCTCTTTATAGAAGAATCCGAACTGGATCTTCCAATTTCAACACCAAATGAAGACCCTCTAGCTTTAAATGAAGTAATCGAGGAAACAGTTGAAGATATTAGCAGTCAAAAACTGGAGCCAGCAGTCAATGAAACTGTTAACGAATCTTTATCAGAAAATGTTTTAAAGAACAACTTAGTTTTACCTCTTGCTGTCAAAGCCAACGATACAGACAAAAGAACTGATTTCATAAGTGGATCGGATGGGAAATCTCTCTTTATCGAACAATCTGGACTGGATCTTCCAATTTCAACACCAAATAAGGATTCTCCAGCTTTAAATGAAGTAGGCAATGTAATTGGGGAAACAGTTGAAGATATTAACTGTCCAAAACTGTCCGTTAACGACTATCCATCTTTATCAGAAAATGTTTTAAAGAACAACTTAGTTTTACCTCTTGCTGTCAAAGCCAACGATACAGACAAAGGAACTGATTTCACAAGTGGATCGGATGGGAAATCTCTCTTTATTGAACAATCTGAACTGAATCTTCCAATTTCAACACTAAATGAAGATCCTCCAGTTTTAAATGAAGTAGAGAATGTAATAGAGGAAACAGTTAGAGAAATTGCCTGTCAAAAAGTTTCATCAGAAACTGGAGAAAATACTTTAAACAACAAAATGTTTCACCAAGTAGAAGCCAAAATGTTCAGTGCAAATGTTGCCGTAGAAGCCACTGATACAGATGAAGAAACTATTTACTTAAATGATTCGGAAAAATCTCAACTGAATAAAGAACCTGGACAGGATCTTCCAAAATTACCCACAAAAGAAGATCTGTCTCAATCTTCAAATCAAACTGACGGTGTAATGGAATTTGACGAAGAAACTTTAATTCTAGAGAAGACAGTAGTAAATGAGACTCCATCATTTAAACAACGTTCCAACAATGAAGTTTTTGACCAAGATAAAGGTGAAATCAATAATCAAACTGTCAATTCTAACGAAGACATTGCTGTAAATGTTTTAAATTCAAAGGCATTTGTTGAAATAACCCAATTTCTGCAAGAATCTGATAAAATGATTGCATCCAACGCACCAACATCAAACCACAAATATCCTGAGACTGCTGTTCAAACTGGAGATAAAATGACTGAGAATGATGAGACTGAAGTTGTTTCAACAAAAATTGATTCAGCTGCAAAAGACCATGCTGAGCTCGAAAGTCCAGCAGCTTCCACTTCAAAATTGCATATTTCTGAAGAAACTTTGATACTGAAAAACACCACCCGCAAAGAATCAAATAAAACAGTGGAAAATAATCGCCCAAACTTGCGAAGCCAGAAGCGAAAAAGAGACACGCTTGAAGAGACAATTAAAAAAATTAGAGGAAACCTTCCCGAACCAGACCAAGCACAGCTAGTCGAAGAAAAATTGGCAAATACTTCAATCAGCAACTATGCTTTCGAAACGTTTGCAGACAAAGTGATTGAGCACTGCTGCAAAAATACTGCCGACGTTACGGGCCGTGCTTACGGCAGTTGGAAGAAGACAGTAGTGGACAATCGGAGTAATTTCGAGTTGAAAACGTCTCGCGAAGAGTCAGAGGACGTTAAGGACAAGAAGGAAACACCGAGTGGCAAAGTTATTCACAGTTGCAACTCTTACTGGCCAGCAATACGCAAACAAGTAAGTATTTTTGATGGTTTTTGTTATTTAGGTGAGAAAAACAGTTTGTAAAACAGTTGTCATCTTTCTCTACTGCATTAGAATCAGAGGCTGTCTACTAAAATATCTTTTGGTATCAAAGGCCATTTGGCAACATAGTAGGTATTTTCATTTGGGCGCAATTAGAAGCGACAACAGTTGGGGACATCCTGCGAATTTCCTAACTGGTGTTACCAAACAAACCATGTTTTCCAAATTTTGGTTGATTTTGTAGCAGCCCAAAGTAGTTCTGCTGAACTTTTTCTATTTTCTGCAACCATGAGATTATTCTCCTTCCGAGAACTATTTTAGGCTTTGCTTTCCCTTGTATTACTGCTTTTGTGTTGACATTAAGAACTGTCACGTGACTATTTCTATGTTAGAAAAAGTCACGACCTTTAAGATTCCGTTTTGACGTTAATAAGTAAGTTAAATTTCAAGATTTAAATACGTCACGTGGCCGTTTCACCAAAAGAATTCACGTTACTTGAGAGAAAAAACATTAAGTTTAAACTTCCAATTTAGAGTTTTGTAAAAGCCGAAATTATAAAATACACGTCATGTGACGTTGATGATACAGTTTTCAGTTTGCAACACTGTAAAAGCGAGTTGACATCTGACTAAATCAGTCACGTGACAATAAAAACAGTTTGAACTAAGAAAATTTGCTAAATCCAGTTTAGAGTGTTTTGTAAAAGCCGAAATTATAAAATACACGTCATGTGACGTTGATGATGCAAGTTTCAGTTTGCAACACTGTAAAAGCCAGTTGACATCTGACAAAAACAGTCACGTGACAATAAAAGCAGTTTGAACTAAGAAAATTTGCTAAATCCAGTTTAGAGTGTTTTGTAAAAGCCGAAATTATAAAATACACGTCATGTGACGTTGATGATGCAATTTTCAGTTTGCAACACTGTAAAAGCCAGTTGACATCTGACAAAAACAGTCACGTGACAATAAAAACAGTTTGAACTAAGAAAATTTGTTAAATCCAGTTTAGAGTGTTTTGTAAAAGCCGAAATTATAAAATACACGTCATGTGACGTTGATGATGCAGTTTTCAGTTTGCAACACTGTAAAAGCCAGTTGACATTTGGCAAAATCAGTCACGTGACAATAAAAACAGTTTGAACTAAGAAAATTTGCTAAATCCAGTTTAGAGTGTTTTGTAAAAGCCGAAATTATAAAATACACGTCATGTGACGTTGATGATGCAATTTTCAGTTTGCAACACTGTAAAAGCCAGTTGACATCTGACAATAAAAAAAACAGTCACGTGACAATAAAAACAGTTTGAACTGAAGCAAAATTCACGTGCAATAAAAAATCCAGTTTAGAGTGTTTTGTAAAAGCCGAAATTATAAAATACACGTCATGTGACGTTGATGATGCAGTTTTCAGTTTGCAACACTGTAAAAGCCAGTTGACATCTGACAAAAACAGTCACGTGACAATAAAAACAGTTTGAACTAAGAAAATTTGTTAAATCCAGTTTAGAGTGTTTTGTAAAAGCCGAAATTATAAAATACACGTCATGTGACGTTGATGATGCAAGTTTCAGTTTGCAACACTGTAAAAGCCAGTTGACATCTGACAAAAACAGTCACGTGACAATAAAAACAGTTTGAACTAAGAAAATTTGCTAAATCCAGTTTAGAGTGTTTTGTAAAAGCCGAAATTATAAAATACACGTCATGTGACGTTGATGATGCAAGTTTCAGTTTGCAACACTGTAAAAGCCAGTTGACATCTGACAAAATCAGTCACGTGACAATAAAAACAGTTTGAACTAAGAAAATTTGCTAAATCCAGTTTAGAGTGTGTAATAACGTTGATGATGAAATTATAAATACACGTCAGTTTGAACTAAGTAAAAATTTGCAGTTTAGAGTGTTTTGTACAATCCAGTTTAGAGTGTTTTGTAAAAGCCGAAATTATAAAATACACGTCATGTGACGTTGATGATGCAATTTTCAGTTTGCAACACTGTAAAAGCCAGTTGACATCTGACAAAAACAGTCACGTGACAATAAAAACAGTTTGAACTAAGAAAATTTGCTAAATCCAGTTTAGAGTGTTTTGTAAAAGCCGAAATTATAAAATACACGTCATGTGACGTTGATGATGCAAGTTTCAGTTTGCAACACTGTAAAAGCCAGTTGACATCTGACAAAAACAGTCACGTGACAATAAAAGCAGTTTGAACTAAGAAAATTTGTTAAATCCAGTTTAGAGTGTTTTGTAAAAGCCGAAATTATAAAATACACGTCATGTGACGTTGATGATGCAAGTTTCAGTTTGCAACACTGTAAAAGCCAGTTGACATCTGACAAAAACAGTCACGTGACAATAAAAACAGTTTGAACTAAGAAAATTTGTTAAATCCAGTTTAGAGTGTTTTGTAAAAGCCGAAATTATAAAATACACGTCATGTGACGTTGATGATGCAAGTTTTCAGTTTGCAACACTGTAAAAGCCAGTTGACATCTGACAAAAACAGTCACGTGACAATAAAAACAGTTTGAACTAAGAAAATTTGTTAAATCCAGTTTAGAGTGTTTTGTAAAAGCCGAAATTATAAAATACACGTCATGTGACGTTGATGATGCAGTTTTCAGTTTGCAACACTGTAAAAGCCAGTTGACATCTGACAAAAACAGTCACGTGACAATAAAAACAGTTTGAACTAAGAAAATTTGCTAAATCCAGTTTAGAGTGTTTTGTAAAAGCCGAAATTATAAAATACACGTCATGTGACGTTGATGATGCAGTTTTCAGTTTGCAACACTGTAAAAGCCAGTTGACATCTGACAAAAACAGTCACGTGACAATAAAAACAGTTTGAACTAAGAAAATTTGCTAAATCCAGTTTAGAGTGTTTTGTAAAAGCCGAAATTATAAAATACACGTCATGTGACGTTGATGATGCAGTTTTCAGTTTGCAACACTGTAAAAGCCAGTTGACATCTGACAAAAACAGTCACGTGACAATAAAAACAGTTTGAACTAAGAAAATTTGCTAAATCCAATTTAGAGTGTTGTAAAAGATGAAAGAAACGGTCACGTGATCTTCAGAATTTCGTTTTAATGTTAAAAAGAGTCGAGTGACCTTTTAAAATTAAATTTGATGATTGAAAACAGTCACGTGAACATTTGCACCTTAAAAAGAGTCACGTGATTTTCATAATATCAGAGCAAACTGAAAAACGGTTATGTGAGTCTTCAAATAACATGTTTGCCATTTAACACAGTCACATGTCTTTCAGCAGTTTTGGATCAGTCTCATTAATTGAATGCTTCAATTTCCAATCAATCCTACAAAAGTTGCAGGATTGGCAGCTTTTCTTCACTTATTTTTGATACAATAAATGTGGTTTTAGCATCCGGGTCTTGATTTAACATCTGTTTGTACATATTCACTATAAATTGCTTTTCTTCAGAATACAAATGGCCTAATTCCAATTGCCTTCGCATTTTTGGTGGGAAATTTATCATATCGGGGCACCGGTTCTTGACTTGGTTGAATACATTATGCAGAATGGATATTCAAGTGATGTAGTATCGAAAATGACTTTTTTGTGATATCAATACACTGCCAAACGCTTTTATGCAGACTGTGCAAATCATACCGCCAACTGGCCAATCACATTTGACCACAATTGCCAACCTAATTCACAATCACTCCTCCTAGTTTCTAAATAGAGTATAGCTGTTCGAGTAGATCTCGATCACTCCCTCTAGTTCAGCGTTTTAGAAGAAAAATGGTTGAAACGATACTGCATCAGAAATGTAACATCAAATAAGTATAGTTGGAATACAAAAAAATGACAAGGGGAATGGATAATCAGAACACTATGGAACTAGAATGTGTCAGTCAGAACTTTTTGTTTTTCAATCCGCACTAGTGCGAGAAAGTATTATTTTCCAGCACTAGGGTGGGGAAGATATATTGTACAACAAGGGCGAATAAGATGTCCGTCCCTATCGCACGTTTATGTTCAAGATTAGCTGTAATTGGTCTATTTCATATCGCACAGTTGCGGAAAGTCTAGGATTCTGTATTCGTTCAACCGTTGGCAATTGCCTACTTATCCGTTCTCTAAACTGGTATTCTTTTCAATCCTTATAGTCTTGTGCCATACATTCTTAACACTGAAGAGACTGCTGCGCAAACAAATGTTTGAATTTTGAAATAAATTGATTGCAAAACTTTTTTACATTTAAATTTCTAGATAACTATATTAGAAATAGAAAAAACTCTGTAAACTAAACCATTCTTTAGGTATTTACGATCAGTCAGTCTCCAAAAATAGAGGAGGTGGTTAAAAATTCTACTGAAGCAGCACAAATCAATGAAAATGCAATGGAACAAACAACTTCTGAACATACTAGTGCTGTAGCTGAAACACCAAAGAGCGAAAGAAACAAGAAAAGAACTGAACGGGTAGTTACTATTAATTTTCAGTAAAAATCGAGCGTTTGTGACATAATTTTTAGTTGCAGTTGTCTATAAAAAATTCCCGTTTTCTTCGTAATTTGAGAAAGAAGCGTGAAAATACAAAGCGTTTGCAGAAAGGGCCATTACCCAAAAAGCGATCTAATAATAGCACGAAAGGTAAGGGTTTACCAAGGCAAAACTGTCAGTGAATTACTACTTTGTAAATGTTACAGAGTGGGAAGAAAAACGCTTTGCCAAGCTAAAATCGCTTCGCAGCTACGACAAAAATTTAGAGACACCAAACGTACGTGGTAAGTGTAGTTTTAATGATTTTTATTTTTTACGGTTAATTGTTAAAATTGTGTGACAGTTTTGAGGAGCAGTAAAATCGTTTACAAGCCCGACGATTCGAGTGAGCCAGAATGTTGCTTACAAAACGATGAAGGAACTATTTCCAAGAGAGCGTCATTTAGGAAGCTCGTCCGTTTTAGTAAGGGTAAGTTTTTGGCTTTTGTAAAGTAAAAATATGTGAAAACATAACAAAGAACAAGGGCAAGTGTTAAATTTTCGACATTTTGGACAAATTGTTTGATGTAATCAAAGTGTATTTCAAATATTATGAAAACATATTACAGCTTCAGGTGGTAATGCGGCCTTTATAACAATTTTTTAAAAACAATTATTTGGAACTTAAGCATTTTTTAAAAGGAAATATTACACTAAACTGGTCGTCAAAATGTTTGCTCTTGTTTCAGCGGCTGTTTCTTTAAATTGACAGACACGATTTCATTAATTCTTTCGACGATTAATTGTATATTATTCAACGAGCATGTAATGATAGCTATTACTCACGAAAATCCGTTATCAACATGACAATAGCCTTCACTTGCTATTGTTCGGTTTGGTACTAGACAATGCTAGAGCAAAAATCAATTAATTGAAATAACATTATAACACTATAGACTTGGTGGCCACAGAAAGATAAATATTTTAAATTTGACAAATGAAGAAGCAAAAGTTAGAAGTTAGAAGAAAAAACTAGTGAATAATACGCATATTATTAAACAATCGTAGAAAAAGGTATTTTCTTTCTCTTTTTGGCGATTTAAATAATCTTTTTGTAAGTTACCTCTTATCCGAGTATACAGGATGTGACTCAAGTGTAGTTCAAAAATTAATAACTCGGTTTTATTTTAAAATAGCCGGTTAATCGAGTCTTGTCAATAATATCTCTAGAGGTTTTTGGGAATTTAAGGCTTTAAATACAAAAATGTATGAATTAAAACGAGCAATTACGTCTTACGTATCAATATTACATTTTAAAATGAGCCGGGCACGGTTCCCTGTGACGTAGTAAGAGACATGTCAATTTTAGAACGTACGTGGAAGTCTAAAGTCGGAACGCAAATTACTCATTCCGCAGGTAATAATATTTTATTGGGACAGCTCTTACTATTGTTTGAACACGCTAGAACAACACAACACTTAAACGGCATTTTCCAGCAGAAGATTCCTAAACACGAATCACTAACGATTTCATAAAGTCCGTCCCAGAGCTAGTGGCGGTGACGTAATAATTGTCATTCCTTTTCTATTACACGTGAACTGAGCGAGATGGAAATTTGACGTATGTTATTTACAATATTTTTTAAATTTGTAATGGGACTCAGGGCTCTGAAAGCTCCACGTTCGTAATTTGACAATGTGTCATCTGATCAACATGATGATTGAGAGAGATTGCGCCATTGGAAATTATCAATTTTGATTTTTTTGACATTTGTGACAGTTTTCTCGTAATTTTAATTTATTGATACATTTTTAATTTTGTGAAGTTGTATTTGTAATTTTTATATTACAAAAGTGGTACTAAAATGGCGGCGATTATTCAATTGTCCACGCAGCCAGTCTCATAAAAACTCATTTTCAGGCAAATTTTTGTGCAATTTTTCAAAAAAATGTTTTATAACTCGCTTATTTGAGACATTCTGTAGAGACATGCCATACAACAAATGAAAGCTAATGAATGGGGCTATCAAGTGACGTTGTCCGAATCCAGCTAAGTTGTACCGTTTGGCTGCTAGAGGGCGTCTTAAAATCCGACGGGAGGCAACTTTTACTAAATATGACATTTTTCTGTAGGGCGCAGACACATTTTTCTCAGGGAGAATTTTTGAATTTTGAAAATTGTTTTTGACTGCCTACATAGCTTTAGGTGAATGGTAGAAATGTGACGTAAAGTGTTATTTGTCAAAATGTAATTTTTTAAAGCTGCCACGCCCTCAAAACTGTCAAAATTATCATAATTTCAAGATCATTTTCGAAACCGTGCCAGAGCAAAGTAAACCTCAGATTCATGTTCTGCAGTTTGAAATTAGTAAAAAAAGGTCACTTTGATTGAGCAAAATCCAATATGACCGCTTTTGTTATAGTAAGTCCAAAAAGCTCAAATTTGAGTAAAATCTCCTGCACTTTTCCAAAAAATCGTCCATAACTCGCTTATTTAAAACCTTCTGTATAGACACACAAGATGACAAAAGAAAGCTAATAAATGTGGCTAACACGTGACGTTGAGCGGGCACTGCTAAGTTGCCCCGTTTGGCCGCTAGAGGGCGTCAAACTTGATTAAGGATATATTCTAAATATCGCGTTTTAGTAATGCGTTTTTGGTTCAAATTGATTTTATTCAACCTTTAAAGTCATCTACAATTGATTTGCGCCATCAAAATATCATTTCCAGTATTTTTCAATTTGGAAAATTTGAAAAATTTGTTTTTTTATGAAAATCGATTCTATGCAATTTTTAAAGTCATTTACAATCCATTTGAGCATAAAAACTGTCATTTTGACTTCTCATTAATTCAAAGCCAACTAAGGTAAAATTAGTTTTTATTACACTGAAATCAGAATTGAACGCACTATTTTGACGTCTTAAAATTTGATATATCACCCATAAGGAAAAAAGAAAGTTGATGATGAGTGCCGAAAAACGAAACGTCGGACGGAAAATATGAAACAGTCAAAAAAATTACAATGAAAAGATGTTTTTAGTTTTGGGATATCTCTTCAAAAAGGTTAGAAATAAAAATTTTCAGTTTTTTCTGGATATCTTTGTAAGTAGGTATTGGGAAAATTGAAATTTTTAAAACGGCATTTCGTTCAGCTTACTATTGCGCAACTTTGCCCCAATTTAAGCTTTCTCGTATATCTTATAGTTTCCAAGATCCCAATGATAACTACATTGAGGTTACAGTTTCTCAGATATTCGTTATTTTCTAAAAGTGTAGAGCAAATTTTAGGGTTTAATCACTTAATCTGTGTTTGGTTTTTATGAATGAAAATTGGCTTGGAAACTGCTAAAAAATGCTTTATGATTCGGGGATGAGAAATTGTCTAGCTCATAAGCTAACTGTTTGCACCGATTTTGAGTGATTCAAACTGTTTTAAATGACAGCTTTAAATAGCAAATTAGAAAAATTTTTAGAAGTATATCCCTTAGAATGCTTAATAATGCTGCTAAAGGTATATTGTATAGCAAATTTACAATCCCACTATTTTAATAGTATGAAAACTATATTATTTTTGATATGTAATTAAATTTTGCATATACTGTAACCATAAAATAAGTGGTGCCCCATTTGATTTTGATTAAGTTATTACTATTTAAAGAGTTTTAATATTTGAGTAAATTTTTTGAGACTTTTTGTATGACCTATACAATTTATTAAAAAAAAAAACAATTTTGATACTTTTTCTGCCTTTGGGACACCCGGTACATCTTGAATTGATAGGTCAATATCCCAGATAACATTAATATATTAATGTCTTTGGTATTTTTTGACAAGGAGATTTTAATAACAATAACAGTATTGATGTTTGTTCCCTAATCCTTTTGAAAATTGCTAAAACTAAAATCAAAGAAGTTATTTCAATTACATATTATTTTCTTAAAAGTTACGACTTTAAGAAAACTAAGAAAAACAACTTAAGAAAAACAGTAATTAATAATTTCAATTTTATTTACTGCGTTTATGCGTTAAGCCATTTTGATTGAATAACTATTTCTTATCTGCAGACACTACTTTGGAGATACTTTAAAAAACGTGATCTAATAAGCCTTATCACCGGTGTAGAACGACTATAGATAAGGAAACAATTTAGGGGTTTTTTCTACACCTGCTTATCATAAAACTATGGTCATAAAAAGCGTATTCGATAATATTTGTGAAAAGTAAATTTCACTAGTTTATAAAATGAAAAGATTATTTCATTTTGATGACTATCAAACAATTGTCTCTAATGGAATTGGTTTTATAGAAAGTAATGACATAAATAGTATGTCTAGTAGTACATTATGGTCGCCACATGGTCAGGAGCGTCATATGGCTGTGCATTTAATGCAGTTTGTTCACGCCAGAGGGAATCACTATGTCTTTATAACCCTTTTAAATGACATGATTTTATTGGGTTGAAATTGAAAATTAAAATCGTTATCGCTTCTCGGCCTTTTGGCTAAGATCAAAGTGTAGTATCTGTTCTTATCAGCTTAATATCTGATACGTCCCGCATGCGGGACCAGTATATTAAACTGATTTTTGGAAATTGACGGAGGTTAGGGGCTTGCTCCACCTCTGTCGCGGGTTGGCCCGGTATTGCAGTACCGCCGGGATCGGCCCATTTTAAGTAATTCAAAGTAAAACTTTAGTCAATTATTCAGTGAGTAGTGTAAGTCCTTCTTACTCTGCTAGTGTACTCAAAATCAATCGAACTTGATCTATCAATATTTTGACTTAACAACCATCAAGACCACAAACCACAAGAGTGACATAAAACCGTATTTACGCAACTAAGCAAAAACAGCAAGTAATACCAAAATATTATTATACCCTTTATTTTGAGTCATAAGCCTTTTCTTTGGTGTAAAATATGCAGATTACGATAGTCTTCCGTGAAATTCAATTAAAGTACTCGTCTAGAAACTCCAGTAAACACCCTTCGCCCACTAATATTTGGCGCCAAACGCATCGATAAACGTGACTTTGATGCCGATTGTGTAGAACTGGGAATTTCCGAATAGGGACACCTGTGTCGCCCTTTTTTACGTGTTTACTTTTATCTGCAAGGTCGATTGCGTTTGAGTACAGTTATGAAATGTCCAAAAAACATCTTTGTTAACGCGTTTTTAGTTTAGTACAACATTTTAACTGATGCTGTGCGGTTGTTATGGTGAAAGAAACTTTATATGTGCTGCGTATGTGATATTCATGTGACTGGATTTGCGTAAGTTTTTTCATTACACACAAGCCTTGCTATCTGTTAAAACATGTAATTAACTTGTTGGATTACTTTTATAAGATGATTTTGTGTGTTAAGTGTATAAAAGTGTTTTTCTAATTTTGGCATATAAAGTGACACTTTTCAAAACTGATTAGAGTGACAAAACGTTTTATCACTTTATGTAACTAGTTATGAAAAGTTCATTTCATCACTCCCTGTTTTTATGCATTTCCGTAGAAACATATGGGCGACATCCATCATAACATGTCGTTGTCACTGTTTATACAAGGTGCTATGAAAGTGAATATTTGTGTTAAATCACTTTAAAAGATGGTTTTTACCGCTTTTTGGTCAAAATTAGAAAAAATTATGTATGCAACACGTTTCGAAAATGTCTTATTGTGTAACTCATTCAAATTGTAGGACCTCGCTGAGCTCGCCCTACAAACATTCATTCGTTACACAAAATCGATCTTTTCGTAACTGGTTACATAAATAGCTATTTTTCTCTTTTAAAGTCAACCTGTTGCTGGTACATTTACAAAATTGTTTTGTCACGCCAGTTCAATCGTATCACGTTATAATCCTACAATATGTAAGTAAAGTTCAGTTTACAATAATTGACAATAAGAACATTCCTAACAGATTTAAAATCAGTTTGAACGTGATAGATACAGTTTTTTTTTTTTGGAGAATACACTATTTTTTTTATTTTCAATTAACGCAAATTAAAAATGACTTAATAGGTAATTTTCTGTTGTGGCTAGATTTTTAAGAACCTTTCTTACAAAATCGTAGAAAACTATGACCTTTTTCACTTTTGAAAGCTGTGTACAGGGTGTCTAAAGAAAGTTTGGCAAAGTTGTGATTGTGTGACATTAAAAAATCGGATAAGTTAATTACTATAATTCCGCTCATCTGATCCAGTATCAGTTTATATCATTATTGAAATCAAGATTAAATCCAACCTAACCACCAATTTTAAGAGTTTGTTTTTGGATTTAATGAAGTTTCACGCAGTTTAGTAGGAAATTAATCTATTTCTTAAGTGGTTTGAAACTCTACGATAAAAAATGCCCTCCTTATACACAAGCTTTGTTATTTTCATTTTGCAAAAAACCTACCAATGCACATTTTACGTGATAAAACGTGAAAGCCGAGGGGTATATGTCAAGATTATTTCCTGAAAACTCACATTTTAGTTTATTAACAAGAAAACACCTTAGTTAGAACACAAATACTAAACTAAACGTGATGAAATTAATGATAATATTGAACTCACCCCAGCAGACGACAGATTTTCGTTCAGCCATGTATATTTTTGTTTACATTTCAGATTGATAATCAGACGTCATAATATTTTAATTTATGTAATTTTTTAATGGAAACTACGTTATAGTGATTTATTAATTGTTAATATTGAAGAAAATAGCTTAAATTTTATATGTGTCTAAATCCCGTTTCGTTTAATATCAAATGTTCTTCAAAAAAACGTATTCGAAAAAGGTAGGAGGTGTTTATTCAGTGTAAAATTTTACCAACTAGGGATTTATTCAGTATATAACGGCTCTCATTGGTCGAACTAGAAAGGTTCATTGAATTTTATTGGCTGCTAGTAGAATGAGGGAAATAATCACTATTAATGATTAAATCCAAATTAGGACTCTTAAAATATATTGTTTTAAGCCTTTAAAAGCTGGTTACATAATTAAAGTGAAAGTAATAATGTTCTATATAAAATCTACTTTAAAATGAGCTAAAATCTGTAGAAAATGTAATAAATATCTTGGGTGATTGATTTTATGATTAGATGTTATTTTTTGTCTTCAAAGATAATGCTTTTTTGTTATGGTGATTTTTTTAGATTTATTTTTTGTGGATTTTGCATCTTTTTATGATACCTCCTATTATGATAATTTAAGTTTGACATAACATGCGAATTACAGGATGGCCACTTTTCGTTGGTTCTATGCAGAGCAAACGGTAATAGACAGAAAAAAAATAGATGTTACAAAAAATAAAATTAGATTTAGAACATGTTCTAGGTTCTGATTGTAACATTAATGTTCAATCAGACTAAAACATCAAAATGGCTTTGTCTTGGTTATGATCTTTATGATATCAGAATGTGTTTAAATATTTTGTAATCTCCTTAGCCATGTCACGTCATAGAGAATAGAGAAGCATTATATTTTGATGGTGTGGCTTCGAGAATGAGCAATGAGTGAAGACGTTATTTTACACCAAAGAAAAGTATGCACCACAGGCGTTAGGGAGAGTATAAGGTCCATCAGGTCAAAATCTATCTTCCAGGACATCTTCTTTCAGGGTGCGTATTCTTGAAACGATGAAACGAGAGAAGGGAGAGAAGGGAGAGAAGAGAAAATTCTATAGAACGTGACAGAAACCCGTTATTGTCAGCAGTCACATTCTATCAACACTTCTCCTGAAATTTCCGTTCGTTGCTTTCAACAATTAGGCCCCAGGACATTATGACCTCTCTCTAACGCCCTTTGGTACATAAATAGCAATTTTTATGGGATTATTTCCTTCCTATCAATTTTGACCAATCGCTATCAAGAATTAGTATAACAAATGTAAATTTTAAGTGGAAAAATCACTTGTCAACAACTGTCAACTTAGCTGTCAGCAGTTTTTCCGGAAAAAAAATCGAAAAAATTGCACACTCCTCACAACAACATAAAGAATAGTGTTACCTTTTCTAGCTTGAAAGTTATTGTTCTTATTAATTATTGTTCTTATTATCTAATTTTTCCTGTGGAAAATCCTCGTCTTCGACTCGGATGATTTTTAAATCACTCGCTCATGCTATTTGTTAAAACATATATATATATACAATCTTTGTTTCGTTTACAACGAAACAGGCTATCGACCAGTTTGGTCTTTCTGCCTATGTGATGAGAAATACATACTGTAATATGATTACAAAAAAAAAGGCATAACTTAACTAGGTAAAGTATTTACAAAATAACATATTTAAAAAAAAAAAAAAAAAAGTTAGTCTAAAGTAGTGTTGAGGATTATGTTATGTGTAAGTGTTCTAGTAGGGTAGTTGAAGGAAATAGGAAGCGAGATTGTCTTGTCTGTCTTGTGAGACACAGAGGATTTAGTATGGTCCAGTTATGTGGGTTGTTTTTCCATTTTGTTTGAATTTGTTGTAGTCTTTCTGTTATTCTTGGTAAGTTTGTGCGTTGGTATAGTAACTCATTTGAGGGTTATGAAGTGGGTTTTGGGGATGTCTTATTCGTGTTATTATTCTTAGTGCGATTTTGTTCTGTTGTTTGTAAGTGCCGTTTATTTCGTTCAGTTGTGTTTGTCATAGTTATATGTCCGTAGTCTAACAAAGGTCTGCAGATGGCTTGGTATATTTTTGTAGCGGTTCTTATGCTTATTCCTTTGTCTTTGTATGTTAGTGAGCGAAAATGTTTTGCTCTTTTAGTTATTTCTGTCCGGATGTTTTGTACGTGTTTTGTATATTTAAGTTTTTGGTCTATTGTGAGTCCTAGATATTTTACGTAGTTTTTTGGTTCAGTTATGTGACCGTCTGTTGTTATTCCAGGGGATTTTCTGTTAATTCTATGGTTGGAAAGCAGGAGTTGATTTTTCGTCGCGTTGGGTGTGAGTCTCCAAGTATAAAACCAAGTCATTGTCATGTCTGTTAGAGATTGAAGTTTGTTTACCGCTTTTTCAGTGGTTTTGTCATGGACGATAAGTGCGGTGTCGTCAGCGTATTGCAATATGTAGGCTGTTTTGTCTATTTGCATTTTGTCCTGTAGGTTGTGATTGTATATGTCGTGGCAGTATATATTATAGAGGAATGGGGAGAGTGGTGAACCTTGAGGTAGTCCTTGTTCTGGAGAGAAGGGAAAGGAGAGGGTGTTGTCAATTCGTACTTCTAATTGTCTGTTTTCTAACAAGTCTTTGATAGTGTAAAGTAAGTATTTAGGGGTTTGGAGTTTGTATAGTTTGTACAGTAAGCCTTTATGCCAGACACTATCAAACGCTTTGTTGATGTCCATAAATAAAACATGCGGATTTTTCGTCATTAAGATGCGTTGTTTGAATGTTGTTCGTTAGGACAAAGAGAGGATGGACAGTCGAATGTTTGGGTTTAAAACCGAACTGGTATGCTGGGATATGTTGTCCGATTAGTCCTTCCAGTCTGTTTTTTATTATGTGTTCATAAACCTTGCTCAGCACCGGGAGTAATGTTATTGGTCTGTAGTTTTGTGTTTTTGTGTTGTCCAGTCCGTTTTTTGGTATGGGAATTATGATGCCGTTTTTCCATGTCTTTGGTATTTTGTTTGTTGTGATGCAGTAATTAAGTTGGGTAAGGATGAGTTTGTGGGTTTCTTGGGATAGGTTTTTCAGTATTTTGGCTTTTATTTTGTCTAAAACAAATTACTTAGAAAGTCGTTTTTCCGAATTTTTCCGGAAAAATTAAATGCACTAGGGATATTACACCCGAATAATTATTAATAAGCTTTTGTGATCAAATCAAAAATACTTGCGTGTCAGTGTAAATGTCAGAATGACTTTAAAGTTACTTTTTTACATTTTGGTCAAAGATATTTGTTTGTTGGCAAATGTTTAAATACATTTTGACAGTTGTCAGTTTTCCCTGCAGAAAAGGGAAGCTTTTTGAAGTAAAAAGCAAATAGAAAATGGATTTGTTTTCTTATTTAAAAGTGTCGAGATGGTTACAAGGAGTTCATAATGTTTGAGTCTTGGATGAATTTACGGAAGATAAAAGGTATCGATATCGAATTTGTGCATTTGCTAAGAACTGCACTACAACAACACTTTAATAAAACTTTCTTTTTAAATTGGATAAAATGGGCCGATCCCGGCGGTACTGCAATACCGGGCCAACCCGCGACAGAGGTGGAGCAAGCCCCTAACCTCCGTCAATTTCCAAAAATCAGTTTAATATACTGGTCCCGCATGCGGGACGTATCAGATATTAAGCTGATAAGAACAGATACTACACTTTGATCTTAGCCAAAAGGCCGAGAAGCGATAACGATTTTAATTTTCAATTTCAACCCAATAAAAACATATCATTTAAAAGGGTTATAATGACATATTGGTTCCCTCTGGCGGTAGTAGAATGAAATACATTCTACAATATGATCATGTCTTGGACGTTGTGGTGAATCTTTTAGAACTATTACCAAAACTATAATTTTACATAAAATACACCTATCATCTTCTAGTACTTGATAAAAATTTATAGTAATTAAGATACCAAGGGCATTATAAGGATAATAATGCATGAGGTTGATAGGGTAGAACACGAGGGCCTGCGGCCCGAGGGGTCTACTTTGACCGTTGGCATTATTTCCTATAATGCCTGTGGTGTTTAATGTCCGACTTTCATTCTGTAGATATGTATTATAAAAAATAATACCCTCACCTGATGGCATTATTTCTTAGATAATTAACCTTAATAGGTGTCATTATTGATGAAATAATAGCCCTGTCGGACATTAAAAATATAATGCTTCTCTATTCTCTATGACATGGTTAAGGAGGTTACAAAATATTTCAAGACATTCTGATATCATAAAGATCATAACCAAGGCCACAAGGAATATTGAAGGAATAGATCGGATATGAATGAGAGCCATTTTGATGTTTTAGTCTGATTGAACATTGATGTTACAATCAGAACCTAGAACATGTTCTAAATCTAATTTGGTAGATATTGGAATAATTATTAGCCTGTCACCATTCTGTCCAGTCTGTCATGACTGGGTTAACTTCAGTTTGCAAAAGTAGATGGCTCTGCTCTGAAAATTAGACTTTTGTAGATACTGGAAGTAGAGAGACAGAGCAAGACTTTACGTTTGGATCGTTACCCTGGACTCTCTTCAAAGCGAATAAATCTTTCGCCTTTTACTAAAGATTTCCGTGGAGAGGGTCAATATAAATGGGTCTGATTGAATTTTTTCCATGCCCGGCTTCGGCTGGGCGCTTTAACGAATTGAAAGACAAATTATCAATGATGTAGAAGTAGATCATTACAGGGAATAGTGTAACAATAGTTGTTCCGTTCTTTGTGATTCGCTATGCCAGAATGTCGGTACTTTAAAGGTATTTCTTATCATTTATTTTCGTAGCTTTAAAGTAAAAAACGTGAACTGAACATGTTATGGGGGGCCATACATTATTTTAGGGCTTATCCTTTGCATCACACATGTTTAAAGATTGATCATTTGTAATTTGGTACTTTAATGTGAAAAGTATTAACTTAAAGCTGTTATTTATAATTGTCAATTATTATTATTGAAGCCAACCTGTTAATAATTTCACAGATAATATACACATAAATATTATATACATTCACCACACTTTCGTATACTACATATACTGTCTGTATAGATGGCAGCACTGTCAAACATTAGCCGCGCCCAAAAGATAAAAACGATCAACTGCTTCTTTGGTTGGGACGAAAAAGCATACTTACCTGGCGTAGGGGTTTACAGTGATCAATAAGGCTGTTCCCCCAGGGTGAGGCCCTCCATTGCACTACGGTAGGGCTGACCCCTGCGATTATCCCTAATGCGGATAACTCGGGCGCGTAATTTTTGGTAGTCGGGACTGCGTACGCGCTGTCCCGGATTAAATAACTTAAAATAATAGTATATTTCATTACCAGTCCAGAAAAAAGGTGATTCCCGTGCTTGCGTGTCAGTTTTCCGTGGGAGGCGAGACCGACACGGAAAGTCGAAAGTATTGATCGATAGATCGATACCTGTGGTCGGATTGCAAACGATCGATTCGAAGTGAGTTGGTATCGAATCCTGATTTTAAATGGTTTTTGGTGATACTTTACGAATTCCAAACAAAGTGAACTATTTGATAGTATATTTGATAAAGCGTTCTCTTTAGTGTCTGACTTGTATCGAGTTCACAGAGTATCACAAAACAGCATTTACAATCATGATTCGAGACAGACTCGTTTCGTATGGAGCGTTCGCAATCCGACTGCTGGTATCAGTCGAGGCATCCGATAGTAAACAGGAAAGTATCGATACCTTTACAGTATCGATATAATTTGTCTTTTACGGCCTGGGTTTAAATTTTAATTTCGGAATGAAAGAAGATAAATAAATAAAAAATATAATTGATAAATGGTCACTGTGGTCAGGTATATTATCCGTATTACCGAAGCGGACGTCTTTGGGTTTTTGACAATGAGACAGTCGAAAAAGTCAGGATTGGGGAATGACCAACCTAACGCAACAAATAGAAATTAGAAATAGCAACAAAATTCATTAACGTCATCCTACTAAATAAACTGCACCGGGACTCTGTGTGATATAAGTAGAGTAGAATTCTATTTCATTGTGTGAAAAATGTCAATGTGTTTTAACCGCTTTTAGCTGCAACACTTGTAGCATCAGCATATAAAATCATTCCATATTGGATACTAATCTAACATACCAGACTTAAAAAAATGGTTTTTATGCAAGAAATAATACGTTTTTGTCAGCGCACCGAAAATGGGCACGCACTTTCGTGCGTTTTCACGGAAACAATTCATCCTCCGAATAAAATTGTTACACGTGATTACACCGACTTCCGGTCTGGAATGCCTTATTTAGGCTTGTAATAGTTGTGCTTATACTACTATGGTGCTACAACAAATTATCTAGAAGCCATTGTTTTCATACTTGGTATTCTCTGGTCTGGTCAGATTACTCTATTAAATAATCATGACGAAATATAAAATAGTATAAAGTAAATACAAGTAATGATTTCTATAGATAATATAAAGTAAACTTAAACATTTTTAATGTAACAATGATCACGTTACATACAGTTTCACACACGTAGGTGTTTGTAAGGATACTTATTTTGCACTTAAATATCCATAAGCTGGTGAACGCAGAAAACGTGTATTTAGGTTCAACTTTTGAACAACAGAGCGAGTCCCCTACAAATTATCTTCGTTGCAGACGGAAAAAGCTGTTTCATAAACTATTTTTGCAGAAGAAATGTTAAGATCATACTTCACAGGATCATTTCTGTAGTATATCTTCGCATACTCTCTACTCACAAGTAGAGTTATCGCAACCATGAGGATGAGACGAAGTCTCGTTTCTTGAGCGTGAGATATGTCTCTGAACCACCTTCACGGTGGATCAGTGGACGCCGATGATCGTTCAACCATCGCTTCTTGCGATTGGGGATGGAAACGAGGCAGTCTGAGTGGTTGTATTTTATAGAATTTAACAGAAGTGTTAGGCATCTTAGTTGCTTATCTTTGATACGTGACAGAACGCAGCTGATTACCCGTTTTATGGCAGAGTATTTTTATTTTCAGTCACGTTATCTTCATTGGGCAGGTAATTTTCAACTTTTTAGACACGTAGTAGAGATAAGGCTTAAAAGTAAAAGAGCAATCATACATTGCAAAAATGTGGATGACAAACTTGTTCAACTTATTTCGACGTTACGTTAATTCATTCATATTCGTATGACAGTGTCTTCTTCAAATCGACCAAATTTTAGCCAGTAGGGTAGGCTTTACTTCTCAAAATATACGCATAGTGAAATGAAGCATTATTACATAAAATGTATATTTTGCACAGTTCTCTTTATAATTTTTAGGTTCAACTTAACGAGCAGATAGTACAGAAATATAAAGGAGCTAAGGTAGATAGCTTTTAGATTCGTATAAGCTTTTATAAGAAAAGCGCAAGAGTGTATTCATGGGATACAATATGATTTAACAATATGACTAAAAGATCATGATCAAATTTTGACCGCCATATCGTCAAGAGAATCATATGTCAGATGATAGCTGAATGCAATTTACTACCGCCAGTGTGAGCCACCGTGCCTTTGTAACTCTTTCCCTTACAATCATTTTATAGACTCGCAATTTAAAATTAAAATCGTTATCGCTTCTCGGCCTTTTGGCTAAGATCAAAGTGTAGTATCTGTTCTTATCAGCTTAATATCTGATACGTCCCGCATGCGGGACCAGTATATTAAACTGATTTTTGGAAATTGACGGAGGTTAGGGGCTTGCTCCACCTCTGTCGCGGGTTGGCCCGGTATTGCAGTACCGCCGGGATCGGCCCATTTTAAGTAATTCAAAGTAAAACTTTAGTCAATTATTCACAATTATTCAGTAAGTATTGTAAGTCCTTCTTACTCTGCTAGTGTACTCAAAATCAAATTTGATCTAACAATATTGTTACGATTTTCCCGTGGGTTCACACAAAGTCAGTTTAACTCAACAATTAATAAATTTATTACACTTCAAAACACTCCGTACAATAATTAACACAGCTACTAAAAACATTACTACAATTCCACAATTATTCCACTATTTAAACTTAACCGCGTTCCCAAATTCACTACTACACTACTTCTCTCCACTAACTCTGTCTTCGACAACGCCGCTTCTTTTATATTCGCAAACCACGTTCTAGAATGACCGCGAAACGCTTCGCGGTTTGCTTCGAATCTTCCAGGTGTGGCGCTTCCTAACTGTGGCCTACTTTAATACGCGCCCGGCCAGATATTGCGGCGCTTCGATTCCATCCCGAATCGAGTATAGTAGGCCCAAACCGTAACAATATTTTGACTTGGCAACCTACCATCAAGACCAGAAGAGTGACATAAAACTGTATTTACTTCATTCNGAACCNTAGAGGGCCNATTTTCCCGCTTNGGGCAGATAGGTNNCAATCAGGTGCTGAGNACATTGNGATGNTATANCATTTNAACTTCCCNNNACGTATGNGNTATCTGCNGAGNCTGGGACNTTCNAGGCCCNTGCTTCCACGGTAATCAGCNNACNNAGGTCGTNGNNGAGATANACATATTAANNTGCCCCANTGCTGCCAANNNGAGNNCCANNTNNGCGNAAGCCCTAGNATCGTACAATAGGANAANGGGGATCAGCCGANNANCATACAAACCAGGAGGACACACAGGGCGAANGATNCCNTATACANCTGNNTTAGNNTGANTCCGNCGATNANAGTANGGCTTGCNANNNANNCCGTTGACTTTCNCNCANGGNNGTATGANATCNNCACACTCNTCAAGGGANGGAGNGNGNGNCCGCNGNCANAGNNTTGGTGAAATGGNTGAANAGAGCCTNTGNCCATCNGGGTGCCANCCATACCCCTAATTGTTTGGATTTTATATTTTTTGTAATTATAATAATTTAACTTGTGACTTGTATCACCAAAGAGTGATTGCACCATCTGAGGCATCATCATATTTAAACAAAACTTAAGTTAAAAATAGTTCAGACTATGACTTTTTTGTTTTGTCACATTCAAAACCAAACTCAAATTCAGTTTCAACAATTAGGAGGCTAACTGCAAAATTATTTATTTACTATAAACTCTACAGATATAAATATCCAATTACAGAGTAGGAAACAGAATCTACATTTGTTTTAACTATGTATATGTCTAATTATACCTAATACTAGTATTATTTAAACTAATTAGATTAAATTAATTCATTTGTTCTTCTTTTAAATTAATTCAAACCTACACTAAATATATCAATAATATCCTGAATTTGGTTATATAGACTACACATATTGAAACACAAAACTCAAACTCAATCTAGCCAATAGTCAATAGTTCAGAATTACCTACTTATAAAATTGTGTATCAGTTTATACAGGAATAGATGCGATTTTTCTATGATTTTCTAGAGGTTTAAGATTGTGTTTTCATAACATCAAATTTGGGAATATGGATTTCAAACCTACCAGTTTCCTTATAATATCTTAAGAATGTATTTTGCACTCTTTCAATGGTGTATTTATGATTGTTATAGTATGTACTGTCTTTCTTATTTGGTGCATTCGAGACCTAAATGTCAACTCTGAATCAAAACCAGTCACTCCAAGATCCTGCATTTCTGAAACCTGAGAGCCATCCCATCAGTGTTTTGTCTTTTTGTAGGTGAAGTTTATTAGGCTCATTTTTCTAGACAACTGAAGGACACAGCTCTTGCTAACATTAATATTAAGTTCAAAAATTTGACAATCTCATTGCCTACCCTGCAGTATAATTTCAAATCATCAGCAAACATCAATACAATTTGTAACCCCACCCACTATGCTGTTGCAAAAACATAAGAAATCCAAGGTAAGAACCTTGCAGAATACCTGAATTGGTCAAATAATACTTTGACTGAAATCCTTTAAGACTACCTGTGTTGTTTCCTATTTCTTAAATATGAAAATGTTACCAAATTTCCATGAAAGCCAAATTCGTTCTTCAATTTGGACAGCAGAATAGAATGTGACACCTTATCGAAGGCTTTTGTAAAATCAGTGTAAATCACATCGACCTGGTATTTGTTATCCAAATTTTCAGCAATGCATTGGGCAATATTACACAGATTTGTAGATTGCACGAAAACCATGCTGATATACACTGATTTTGTTATGTACAAAACCATTAACATATTTGTATATCAAGTGTTTCCCCTTTTTTGAATATAAGACATAATTACTTTGGTCTCCTTCCATTTTTCTGGAACATTTTTTGTTTCAAATGGGGGTAATTACTATACTTCCTCTATTATACCTTTGAAAACTGTAATGTGGTTATTTTCAGGCTTAAGTAATTAGTATTTCCAACAAATTTCACTACTACACTTTTCTATTGTACCTTTCACATGATCTTTAATATTCTATTTCTTTAAATAGGTTTAGGTTATCTTAAGGTTGTCTTAAACAGTGGTTTGAGTAGAGCTTGGAGCAGAATTACTTTAAACCATTACACACTGGTTTTGTTGTTCTTGATGTGTCTTAAAATGGCAGATCCTTAAAAATCTGTGAGTGTTATTTTCTGGAAATATTTATACAGGGTTTTTCATAATATATGAACAGGATTTCAGGATATGTTTGTCCAAAAATAGAGAAAAACGTTTCTATCAACTTACCCTCTAAAATGGTGCATTGCAGAGATGTTGAAATTGACAAAAAAATTCAATTTGTCAGTGTTTTTCGCAAATATTTACATTGTGCAGAAAATAGCTTTTCTAAGCATTTTTTTGTCATAATATCATAATATCTGTCTGTCCGGTCTGTCTTCCAGGCAGAAGTATTTGCAATCTTGCAGTCCCCTAATTGGACAGAATATTAATATCTGCTCAGATGGCAGGACAGCCATCCAAGCACTCAATGCCGAGAAGGTAAGCTCCTGGCTGGTGCTGGAATGTAAAACAGTCCTCGAGACACTCTCGTTGGAAAATAACAGCCAATGCTGTTGCCCAGGGACATAAGGGACTTATGCCCCAGCAACCTGGTGGCTTTTATAAAGGACACTGGGCTGCTGTCCCAGTGTAGGCCCCATATAGGAGGCCTGTACGTTTTTCAAGGGAGCCCCTCCCGTCACACACTCACTCACTCACAATATATAATGTTTTGTGGGGTTTTTGTTTTTCTTTAGTCATAATTAGTAAAAGTTTTGATTCAAAGGGGTGGTAGTGGGTGTTTTTTCTCCTTCTCTTCTACGCTACTGGAATAAGCCATCCAAGCAAAGGTTTGAGAGGCCCATTTGAACCACCAATGATTTCTACACAAAACAGGTATTCCTGGTCATAAGTTGTAAAGTCAATTCGAGAAATTCAACTTTTGTATTGAAAAAGATGGTCAATTTTGAAACAAGTAACCTCTGAATCTCTAAAATGCACAATTTTTTAGTGTAAGTTAATAGAAACTTTTTTCATATTTTTGGACCAGCTACCATACTCTGAAGCTCTGAAGTCTTGCACATTGTATATTATGAAACACCCCGTATTGCCAAGAGGATTAACAGCTTGAATGATTTTTGAAAAATAAGTTACAACACAAAACTGAGCCCAACGATGGCTGATTAGTATTTTTGTTTAAGGATAGTTTATGGATAATTTTAAATTTAAAGATTACAGTTGAATATCAAACTGAGGCTCTATTATGCTATTTTGAGAATTTTTTCATCTTTACCTTGTCATCTGTCAGAATAATCTAAGTACTAAAACATTAATGTTTATTTTTATAATCTTATGAGAACCTTCACTATGGAAGTTGTCTATAAGGATAGAAATTTTTCTGTATCAATTTACCAGTTTAACTTTAAATAGTGTTAATCTGAGTGTTAATCACTTAATCAGCCAGTTACTTTAAGCAGCAAAGTACCATGTATGCAAAGAATAAATTTGCGCACTTGTCCTAGTCACAAAAGCTGCTTTTAACATGCTGTCTTTTCTTGACCAATCACAAACTTCAAATTATGTTGGGACTTTATCAGTTAGCATTATTGTTTAATGCTCACAACAGTCACAATGAGTATTACAGAGGTGTCATTAGTTTGGAAGAATAATGTATCTTTGTTTTGTCCCTTATTCTGGCAAACTAATTATACCTTATAGTTAATTAAGATTACAAAAGTGAGCATAAACTATAAAAGATGGCACAAAGCTTCAGTTTTCACTTTCTTCATCATTAAGTAATGTGTCTGTCTGTCAAAGACGTTGTGACATAATTTTACAGTTTGAGTTGGTCACAGGGTATCAGCTAAAATTTCTGTTGATGTGTTCAAGTGATCGCCTGGCAGATCATGTCACATCTATCATCTGGTATGGTCGACTGATATATGGAGGGTTCAGTGTAAAAGTGAACCAAATCCGCTGAAACTAGAGTTTTGAGAAAAACCTGTCTAAAGTTAAATATGCACATCTAGCACAGTGATTGTCAAATCCAGAGCCGTAGCAATGTTGTACAGAAAAATCATTAAGGTTGAATTTCTCTTGCTGTAAGTGGCCAAACCCATTAAGATAGTGGCAGTGTTTCAGGCAATTTTGACCCTTACGAAAATTGTCATTTGCTGAAACAGTTTTCAAGACAATTTCAAGCATCAGGTCACGTGACTGAATTTTCCATGGTCAGATTAGTCCTGAAACAGACAAAAAGTGTTTCTGGTGCATCCTGTCACTAAACCGTTGTATAAGCTTTGATATGTTGATGTAGCCAATGAAATGAGTCAATGATTTTCATACCTGAACAATATTGTTCGATTGAAACGTTTTTATTGAAAACATTATGACTTAGCCTATAATTGTCACTATTCATGATGAAGCAAGTATGAATTATTGAACTAAGAGTTGTATTTAAAAGACTGAGAACATAAAAATAATAATTCCTGGAAACTTGTGTGTTACAAAAAAACTTAGTTTATTCATATACATTAACATTCATAAAGCAGTGTTTTTCATTGTTTCTACATCATTGCCTCTATTTACTATACATTTAGTTCTAGTCACTTTCGTATTTAAGTGCGCTCTACCAGCAAAATATTCCGTTATCTCGAATAACGTTTTTCCTTCAGTTTCGGGTAGAAAGTAGTACAACAGAATTATCCCTAAAAAGGCAGATGCGCTGTAAATCCAAAAAACTACTGGCAAACTCAATGAGTGCACTAAATTCAGGAAAGTTTTATTAAAAATGAAGGATATGACATAGCCAGTGGCTGCGGAAATACCGGAAGCGTTGTCCCTTAAGTCATTAGGGAATATTTCTCCCATTATAATCCAAGGGAGTGTAAAAGTCATTAAATAACTGAAGAAGGCTATGGATAGAATGGCAAATAAGGGCACCCAACTAAACTGGCTAATCACATCATCATCTAAAGAGTTTCGTTCGAAAGACTCAACTCCTGCAGAACTAGCGTAGAAACCAGTGATCAAAAAACACAAACTGATGCCAAATTGGGTTACAAAACTTAACACTCTTTTACCGAGAAATTTGACTAAGAAAACCAAAAAAATGCTGCCGAAAATCTCAACCACCCCCACCAAAATAGTCGCATAGTACGAGTTAATTGAAACTTTCAAAATTTGAAAAAGCGTCACGGCGTAAACGTTAACTTGAGGCGTGCCAAAATTGGCCAATACAAACGTCAAACAAATTAAGGCGAAGGGTTTCAAGAAAGTCATTTTAAAAAACCCTTTCAAATTCCCTAAAACTGAAACTTTAGGCTCCCGATCTAATTCATTGCAAATACTTCTGAACTCGTCTTCAACCATCTCCAAGCTAGTCCAACCTCGAAGCCACGCCAAGTTCTTTTTGGCCTGGTCCAGACGATTTCTGGTTATCAACCAATAAGGTGACTCTGGTATGAACAGTAGCAGTACCAAGGAGATAATGGGGATGGTAGCGTTAATGATCGCCATGGTCCTCCATGGGTAAATCGTTCCAAGGATGAACGAAACCAAAACGCCTATTGCTATGGCCGTGGTGGAAGTGGAGCACATTGAGCCTCTTAAATCCGGTTCTGTAATCTCCACTGTGTATATCAGAGTCTGTAAAATACATACAAATATGAATGTAGTATTCTTCTCTCTCTGTTCTTTTGGCTAAATCAGGGCTAAGAAATTCATTTTTTGGTGATAACATTTTTAAATCCTGTTACCGACACTTTAAAGGTTTTGAAGTAGTTTTAAAGAACTGCACATATCTAGAGAATGGTACGCATATTTATAATTTCTCTATCTTACAAACTGTATGAGTAATTAAAATTTGTGGACAGAAAAAAATCAGCGTGAATATGATCAATATGGTGAAATCCACGTTTTTTCTGGGACACTCTCTATAAACAAGACAAGCAAAAAAATATAAAATTGTAAATATCTAAAAAAAATAGTAAGAGTTGCCGAAAAGATGAGTTTTTTTCAAAATACACATTTTACATACCGGGGCTTCCAATAATCCACCAGAAAATCCGGTCATAAACAATGCGAGGTAAACGTGCCAACTTTTCCATGCAAAGTGATAGAGTAGGAAAGAGCCAAAGAATAGGACGCAGATAAATTGCATGGATCGTATCCGTCCTAATGATTTTGTTATGGTTCCGGATAGGATACATCCTAAAGGAACGCTGAGGTAGTTCAGGGAACCTAAAAAATGTTCACTCTGTTACGTTACAATAAAAAAAAGTATGGGAAATTTGAAGTAAAATAAAATGATGATATAATAGTTATAATACTAAATCGGTAGTGATTAGTGGACCTTTTCGTTTTGCCAGAGTAAAGTGAAGATACCTAGACACAGTAGAAACATTCTAGTAAACACTAAAGTCAAAATTTGTCTAATGTACATGCAACAACGAGTAATGTTCAAAAAAGTGCTTTCCAAGAAAATACACAATTGTATTGTAAAATCTTATCCTGGAAACTTCAATAAAAAATTGGAAAAATCGAATTTAGTAGGTGCCTTCTGAACATTTACAATGTCATGCAAAATTGGCATAACTGTAACCGTTCCCGAAAAATTCGACTTTTTTTACTTTTTTTCGGAATCATCGTTTTTCGAAGGACCACTTTCCTCGTGCGAGAAATGATTATCACACTCAATTTCTATTTTCTTTCCGGTTTTATTAACAATTCTCTAACACTTAGTAATATAGTATAAACTAACTAACTTTAAGTACAGGACAACTGCGGAGAGACAGGAATGTGGTCCTTCGAAAAATCAAAAGTCCCAACAAGTAAAATTATAAGTTTAAGGACGCCAGCAACCTATAGAGCCAGTTTGACACAAAGATCCTTGGTGAGACGGAGAGAACATTGACAATCATAAAAGCAAACGTTACATTCAAAACCTTTAATTTTTTAATCATCTTCTACTTTGAATTTTGTCGTATGTACTTACCTAACCATGATATACCATCTTGGTTCATTACAATCACTTCTTCACTATTACTACCATTCAAATTTGGTATCAATATGGTGGGCATTCCCATAGTCAGTCCGTAAACTAGTAAAAGGGTGTTTTTGATGTTTACAGCCAGAAATTGTGGTAAGCATCGTCGAAAAGGCGACACAACTTGCATTGTTCTACCCAAAAAAGGTACAATTTTTGGATTTTCAGTACGTTCAGATTCACTCCAACCATTTACTAAAATTATTGAGTATTTTGTTGAATAACGCTTTTTGTCACTATTGTGATGGTGTTAGAAATTTGAGAATTGATGAAATTGAAACAAACGAGAACATTTCAATGAGAAAAAACATTTGGAATGGACACAAGTGGAATTTTCAGATAAATAAAAAAATAAAACTTTTTTTAAAAAAATCTTAAAAACTGTTGTAAAATATGCAATAATAATGCAATTTTTTTAGATTATAGTATACTAACAATTTACTATTTTAAAAACAATTTTTCTGAACACAACTTAGTTTATTTTCTTGTTAGGTTGACAAAAACTGTCACTCTGACACAGAAAACAAAAATAAATTTTGATCAAACAAGTCTAGTATACAGCTATAATTTAATTATTTAATAGTAATAAAGACTTACCATAGTTTACTAGTATAATATCTGTACACAACTTGATTTTCTAGTCACTGTGCCGGCAATTAAATTATCAAGCAAAACACTGAAAGTGCAAAAATAAGATGTTATTTTTTCAATAATTGCAAGGCGACTAATGAACCATACAAATGCCAGTAATTGATTAAAAAATAAATTAAATATTAGTTCGCTACGCTCCTAAGATACGAATATTATTAACAATAATAATTAATGAACTAGAACTACAAACGTTACGTATACACCGTTACTATAGTTGCCCATATACAAAGTGTATAAAACAGACAACACATGTGAGAATCAGAAAAAAAAATGTTAGTTTTCTACAAAGTTATCGCTTTTTTTTAGAAGTACGAGGAAAATAGTTATTACAATAGTTATTAACTATATTAATTGTCATTTGTTTAACTATAATTCACTATGACAGTTAAAAGCAAGAGATTATTTATAATTATTGCATAGTGTACTGGCTTAATGGTTTTTAAAACCGAATATTCAGTTGATGCGAGGGAATTTTCTAGTCTCCTAACTTTTGTTAACATTGAGGTGGAATAAAAATGACATTTTCAATACTGTCAAAAATCAAAAAGTAGTTTGACGTGATAACCGCCACAGCCATTCTGAACATTTTTGGTCTCTTTCAAAATTTTCGTAGCTCTAACCATTTTCAAGATATTCGACTTTTTTTGCCAATTAAAATTTTAAAAAGTCCGTATATTCGCCATTTTTGGAGTTTTAGCGACCGTAAAAAGCTCAAAATGTTTGTCTTGAATTGGTTTTTGACCTCGTACTGTCTAAGTGGATGTAAACCTAGTCCACTGGGTGCAGAAAGTCATTCAACATTTTTGCTCTTTTGTAAAATTTCCGTAACTCTAACTGTTTCCGGGATATTCAAGTTTTAATTTTTTTTTTTGAAAATGGCTTCAAAATTTTGAAATTTCCGTAACTCCGGCATTTTTGAGGTTTCCTCTTTTCACCTCGTGCTAAACGCAACACGATTGATAATTTAACTGTTTCCGAGATATTTAACTTTTTAATATTTTTTTTTGGAAATTGCATCAACATTTTGAAAATTCCGGATTTCCGCCATTTTTGATGTTTCAGCGACCGTAAAAAGTTGTAAATGTTTGTCTTGAACTGCTTTTTGACTTCGTGCAAATCGCAACACGAGTGAACATATACAGGGTGTTCCAAAAACAAAACGAATAACAGTTAAACTTGAAACTAACGCTCTGCCAATTTTGACCCCATTTACCCGTTTCTAAGTGGATGTAAACCTAGTCCACTGGGTGGAGAAAGTCATTCTGAACATTTATGGTATCTTGCAAAATTTCCATAACTTTAGCCGTTTCCCAAATATTCGACTTTTTTTCCTTTTTTTTGGAAATTGAATCAAAATTTTGAAAATTTTGTGTCTCCGCCATTTTTGGGATTTCAGCGACTGTAAATAGCTCAAAATATTCGTGTTTAACTGCTCTTTCACCTCGTGCTGACCGCAATACCATTTAACATATACAGGGTGTTCAAAAAAAAAAGAATAACAGTTAAATTTAAAACTAACGCTCTGTCAATTGTGACCATGTTTACCCGTTCTAAGTGGATGTAAACCTAGTCCACTGGGTGCAGAAAGTCATTCTGAACATTTTTATCTTGCAAAATTTCCATAACTTTAGCTTTCTTTTGTAAAATTTCCGTAACTTTAACTGTTTCCGGGATATTCGACTTTTAACTGTTTCCGAGATATTTAACTTTTTAATATTTTTTTTGGAAATTTCATCAACATTTTGGAAATTCCGCATTCCCGTCATTTTTGATGTTTCATCGACCGTACAAAGTTGTAAATGTTTGTCTTGAACTGCTTTTTGACTTCGTGCAAATCGCAACACGAGTGAACGTATACAGGGTGTTCCAAAAACAAAACGAATAACAGTTAAATTTAAAACTAACGCTCTGTCAATTGTGACCATGTTTACCTGGATTCTAAGTGGATGTAAACCTAGTCCACTGGGTGCAGAAAGTCATTCTGAACATTTATGGTATCTTCCAAAATTTTCATAACTTTAGCCGTTTCCCAGATATTCGACTTTTTTTTTTTTTTTGGAAATTGAATCAAAATTTTGAAAATTTTGTGTCTCCGCCATTTTTGGGATTTCAGCGACTGTAAATAGCTCAAAATATTCGTCTTTAACTGCTCTTTCACCTCGTGCTGACCGCAATACCATTGAACATATACAGGGTGTTCAAAAAAACAAAATAGAATAACAGTAAAATTTAAAACTAACACTCTGTCAATTGTGACCATGTTTACCTCGTTCTAAGTGGATGTAAACCTAGTCCACTGGGTGCAGAAAGTCATTCTGAACATTTTTGCTCTTTTGTAAAATTTCCGTAACTCTAACTGTTTCCGGGATATTCGACTTTTAACTTTTTTGAAAATGGCTTCAGTTTCCTCTTTTCACCTCGTGCTAAACGCAACGATTGGTAATTTAACTGGTTTCCGAGATAAAAAAAAACAATAAGAAATACAGTCCTCTGCTATTTGTGACCGCGAGTCCTAGGTGGGTGTAAACTTAGTCCATTGAGTGCATAGTATTTTTGTAATATTTTTTTCTGTAACATTTCCGGTAGTTTATTTTTAATCTAAGCCTTGGGAGGATTGCTTGAGGAAAATGATCACCAATTTATCACTCTTTGTCCTGAATGATGGACCATAACAAAGATCGAAGGTAGTAAAGTCATTGTTTCCATCATAGGAACCTAGCCGTAATCAAAACATTCCAGAATAATGTGTGCGTAAATTTCTATTGTCATATTAACTCTTTAGAACTATCCAGTATAAATGACACTTGCTTTGCATCTATCCTATTGTTCATATTTGAGTGATATCGTATGAAATAGGTACAATTTAACTTGAAGGAATGTCGATTTGCTCTTTAAATAGAAGCTTTGTAATCCTATTGGAGTATTTGGCATCAATAAGTGATTGATAGCATTTTTTAAAATATTTGTATGAACAGTCACAAGTTCTGTGCAGTAATTATTAATAAAATGATTATGAAATCTGTTAATCAGATAAAAAGAAACAACATAAATTATTTTTTAACAGAGCGATTTATTTATCGTTTACTTAACGTTTAAATTTTTATAAATAAGTACATAAGTTAATTATAATCCTATTAATACCTATCATCGATTTAAAATACTACTTTACAATAATAGTAAGTTGCCAAGATGCCCTTGGAATGGTATGACTAGATTCTTTGGGATTTCTCCCTCCTGGAAAGTTCTCGACGTTACTTTTTTGCCTGAAATTAATATTATTTTAGTCTTTGAACACTTAAAAGCAACTTTAGTTCTCTTACCATCGGGTAGACAAAAGTGGTAACTTGATCGTCACCTTCTCTATTTTGAAGGTAACAAGTGTAAAGTCCCATATCTTGCCAGGCTAACTTCCTTATAGTAAGTTCACCATAAGATGAAACGGACAAGCGACCACTTGGTTCCTTCTTGGTGATGACTTGGTTGTCGGGAGTCACCCAATAGAGATCAGGCAGAGGGTTTCCGTGTGATTTACATGGCAGAACAATGTCGGCATCTGAAGAAAACGTGTGTTAATTAGCATTGATGAACCAATTTGCCGGAATACAAGAAATTGACTTACTTAGGTGCATGAAGTAAGTATCAGCCCAAAAAGTGACGCGAGGTGGATGGAACGAACCAACAATTTTTAGTTTTACGAGTTCAGTCATGTTCAGATCACGTCCTTCGGCATTGGGTACATTCAAATACACTTGTCTTCTGTCAACTTTAGTATTGGCCGTAGCTTCACAGTAGTAGACTCCTCGGTGAATAGGTAGCACGTGTTCGATTATCAAACGGGATTTCACCTTGCCGTAACCTGGCGAATTTTCAATAACGAGGTTGTCTTCCACTGACTTTTCATTCTGAAATTCAAACTTAGTATTAATTCTATGTAGTGCTCAAAATCGAGGAGAAATTGTTTGGTTAGATCCGGATACACATTAATAGGTTATCATACAGACATATCTCTGGTTCTGTGGAATAGTGAAACATATCGTTGAAAAGGTAACTTTTCAGGAGAGCAAACTGAACTGAACTTGTTCCGGATGAAAGTTTTGCACAGCAAAATATTGATGATTGATAATAATTTTGCAGATTAATAGATGGTTGTAGAAGAGATGAACTGAAAAAACTGACTATTGATGACACAGTTGAATAATGTTCCTCTGCTAATACACTGGCAAATAAAAGAGGAAATAATTTGTTAAATGACATAGAAGCTCTTTACAGTTGCTGAGGAGGATTTTCATGAGAAGAAGAGGCTTTCGTGATCAGTGACGATTTACATTGAATCTCTAGAAGGTTAGGTTACTAGTCAACAATTTTTGATAACCGCCAAGTGCGTGTTTTCATTTCGTCAATAATCATTAGGATTTGATCTAATGGCGAGATTTTTCTGGACTTATTGTAAAAGTTCAACACCATCGGTTAGGTCTGCTTCAATTCTTTTTTGATAGTTGACAGACAGGATACGTTTGAAAAAAGTCTGCGCCAGAATGATGGATGATGGAAACATACATAGACTTGTTGACAACATAGGCTTGTTTTAAGGCAATGAACAATGCCAGAATTGACCCTCCCTACAAGCAGCTCCTCAAACACGTATACGATAATGCGACAATCTCCGTTAAAATCACCGCTGAAAGAGAAACAAACCAAATCCAAATAGAAAGAGGAGCAAGACAAGGGGACCATCTCCCCAAAGCAGTTCACACTTGCATTAGAAGAGGTCTTTAAAACTCTAAATTGGAACGAGAAAGACATCAAAATCGACGGCAAACATCTGAGTCTTCTACGTTTTGCGGACGATATAGTGCTCTTTAGCCAGAATATAACGAAACTACAAGAGTTGTTGGCAAAGCTTTAGAGAGAATCCGCAAAAATAGGATTGACAATTTAAATAAAACAAAAGTCATGACACCTGACAATGTACAAGTGCATATAGAAGACCAAATAGTTGACAACGTCGAAGAATGCGTATATTTGGGACATTGCATCAAATTAGGCAAAGACAATCAAACCGCTGAAGCAAACACCGTATTCGTTTGACATGGACAGCCGTGGGCAAACTGTTATCCATTTTGAGAAATCGAAACATTCCAATTAATTTCAGAAGGAATGATGACTTATGGAATGGAAACCATGACACACAAGCTTAGGACCACTCAAAGAGCCATAGAACGGATGGTGTTGGGAATAAGCCTCAGACGAGAGTATTAGACGAAGAACTAAAGTTGAGGACGTCTTAACAAGCATAGCCCACCTGAAATGGAGATGGGTAGGACACGTTTTCTGACAGGACGACCTGAGATGGACAAGACGCATCATTCAATGGAGGCCTCTCATGCATAAACGCAACGTTGGCAGACCATAGTTACGTTGGCTCGATGATATTAAAAGCAAAGTGGCATCAACTTACACAAGACAAGGAAGCATGGAAAATATAGGGGACTGTTAAGGGTTGCTGAAAGAAGAAAGAAGAAGATTTCTCAGGGATTTGTTAGGAACTGTTTAGTGGACAACATCAAATTAGGCATCGTATGTCAATACGCGGATAACACTTTCCTACTAACTCAGCGTCCATTTTTGGCCTCTCAATCTTCAATGATGAGAGTTTCTCAAAACAGTGAAAAAATTCTCATCAGAGTGAACGGTAAATTGGTTGCTACCACAGAAAGCATCAATTTTCTGGGGGTTTATGTATTTGGATTGGACAAAATCAGGATTTCATGTCAGATCTGTGTTGACTATAAATTTAGCTCAATCAGAAAAATGTTGCTACAACTATAGTCTAACCGGCGAACCTACGGAGTAATAAAATTCGATGGGCGGCAACTTTGGTCGACCCGCATTACACTGTAAAACAGGTACGTAAAAGTGAATCGAGACATGAGACCCGAGAAGTCCTTATATTAGAGAGAGAAGAAGATATTATATTGTAAAACGGACCGGATATAGACCAATACTAATGGACGGGGCGGGTCAACCCCTCCTAATTTTCGCTTTTATTACTCCGTAGGTTCGCCGGATAGACTATAGAGTTAGTTAGTTCTAAAGAACTTTGAAATTTGATGGCAAGTAAGTAATACTGCAATAAGAGCTGTATCATCAGGCATTATCCAGAAACAATAATATTTTGTTCGATAGCTTCTAATTTACTGAAGATCTGCAAAAAATCCGTTGTTTGTTACCCACCCTTTTCAAAATATGCTTAAATGAAGCACTTCAGATGTGAGATACAGCTCAATGACGAAGAAACTTTATATAAACAAGATGATCTAGAATTTATGACAACAATACTTTTCAAAGGATAGGAAAAATGAAGATTTTGGTAAGCAAACTGTTGAAAGTTCCACAAGTGACAAGTGTTAGTCTCGATATCAAAGCAAGAATATTTAAAAGAAGAAAGGTATTTGAAACAACTTGATTTTATGTTAAATCATTTATTATGTTACCGGAAACATAATCTTCTGTAAATGTGAAACATGACAACTTCAATGGAACTTTTGGAGAAGATCTGTATACGCTTGGATACATGGACAACCCAGGAAAGAAGAAAAAATAGACTCAAAACAACATGGTTCGGAGGAATAGAGAGCTATACAGGGTGTTTCTAATGAGGAATGCTACTACAGTGTGTTCAGAATAAGGAAAGCCACTATGGGGATTTTGAAAACGAATTTGGTTAAACACAAGCCTGGCATATACTAGAGATATGAAAATACATACTAGGCATGTGCCTGACATGATAATTTGGTCATTTCAGGTATATACTCTTATGTACTTCCAATATAACATTAGGAATATAATTCTGTCATTTGCCTTTTATATTAGTGAAGATATTTGACAGTGATTTTGTAGTCCACAAACTGATGATGAATTATTTGGCACTTTCCCAAGAAATATACTAAACCTTTAAAATGATAATTCATCTGGCATATATCTTAAACATGCTTTCTATACTACTGTGGGGTGTAACTTCAAAACTAAATACTACGAGCAAAAATCATCAATATCTTACCTGGGTGACTCTCCTATTTTCTTTGTACCATTGGATAACTGGTGGTGGTGAACCGGAAGCATCGCAGCTGAACTCGATACGTTCGCCGATCAATTTGTTGACGTCCGTCTGGGGAAACTTTTCGATTTCCACGTAATTTTTCCAGTACGGTAACGGAAAAGTCCTTAAATTTCCTAGAAGAATACGTAACCATAAGACGAGCAGTGCAACGTTAACCAAAAGAATTAGCGGCAAGGTCACGCAGTGCTTGCTCACTGTCACGAACTTATACATATTGTTCTCTAGGTTTGCCAACCGTACAACTACACAAGAAAAATTATATCTTATCCGCAATACTGCATTTTTCTGGTTGGAGGATCAGGTTGCTGATAAGGGAGTTCATTTAGCTTTTGATTCAAGGTTACATATTTCGAGGTACTCAAAGCGGTTTTTCCTTGGAAACTGCTTTCTTAATTATTAAATAATCATTAAAATTGGCAATACTTGAGGGCGTTTAATCTAGGTTTTGGATAACTCATCAAGGGGACTTTGATTCTTAAATGGGACTTTCCCTAAAACTTGAATGTTTCTTGAATCAAAGTCAAAGTGAGATTTTTAAAAACCACAAAAGATTCACAACTGAAAAGAGGCTAATTCTGATATATTAAGCGAAGGAAAGTTAGGTACACAACTAACACATAAGTACTGCAAGATTTGATGTGTTTCTGGACCAGACGTCTGTAACGGAAAATTGTGTATTCTGTTTATTTATGAGAAATCACAAAGAAAATTTTAGGTTGTGTACTTCTAGTACTACAAAACTGATATTTTGACTTTCAAAACTATTGAGATTATACTAATCACAAGAAAAAATTGCAAAGATATGACCTTTATGTGATATGATAGATAATAGTTGAAGATGACTCGTTAATGACATAATCGTTAAATCTATTTTGTGTGATAGCCCGATATGTGGTAAAGCTCATAATCCTTAAGCAAATCTACTGTAGTTGAATAAAGCATTGTTAAAATTACTCACTTATCACGCTATAAAATTCTAAGAAATTAATCATTTTTTTATGAGAAAAACCAATAAACTTGAGTGATACTTGTCGTGATGTCACCAAGGATCCTCCATCATTGTATCTTGAAATTTTGATATTATTTGAACTGATAATCAGTGATTATTTTTTTTTGTCCACAACTAAGGGCAGGTACTTTCAATTCAGAATAATTATACCCCGCAGATAATATCTGTAGAAACCGTGAAATCAGACGGTCTTCTTCTCAGCCCGTATTTATCCACTCCTGGATGTAGGCCTCTTCCAAATCCCTCCACTCCTTTCTATTTCTAGCAGTCCGGGTCCAATTCCTTCCTGCAACATTCTGGATATCGTCTCGCCATACCAATGCTCCGTTTGGTCTCTCTTGGGCGCCAAACTAGTATCCTATGTGACCTTGCCACATGACCAGCCCATCTCCATTTTAGTTGTGCCACAAGCCTTAGAACATCTGTCACTTTAGTTCTTCTACGAATTTCCTCGTTGCGGATTCTATCCCTTAGAGTGATTCCTATCATAGCCCTCTCCATTGCTCGTTGGGTGGTTTGCAGTTTATTGGCAAATTTGGGGTAATTGCCATTGTCTCTAGCCCATATGTGAGAACCGGCATCACACAGGCATCAAACACTCTCCTTTTCAAATTTATAGGAAATTCACTAGATTTAAGGATAAATCCTAGTCTGCCAAAGGCTGCCCAGGAGAGGCCTATTCTTCTTGTGATTTCAGAAGATTGATTTTCTTTGCCAAGTTGAATTTGGTGGCCTAAGTTGGTTGGTCGTTAACGGTCACCTGGATGTCTTCTGTACTCATGATCTTTGTTTTGTTCAAGTTCATTTCAAGTCCAATTTGCAGCGATGCTCGATGAAGCTCCCGAAGCATGTTTGTCAGCTCTTCACCTGTGCTGGCAACGACCACAATATCGTCGGCAAATCGTAAATGGTTTAGACGCACTCCATCGATATTAATCCCGTTCTCTTGCCAGTTAAGCTTTTTGAAGACATCCTCCAGAGCAAGGGTAAAAAGTTTTGGTGAGATGGTGTCTCCTTGCCTTACTCCTCTCTTGATTGGAATACTGTCAGTTTTTAACTCATCATCTATTTTTACATGAATGGAAGCGTTATTATAGATTTGTTTGATGAGGTTTGAGTATCTAGAGTCGATCCTTGCATTGTCTAGGGATTCTAGAATTGCCCAGGTTCCGACAGAGTCAAAAGCCTTTTGGTAGGCCAAATGGAGGGTTATATTATATTCTGTGGCTTTTTCAATAAGAGTGCGAAGTGTCTGTAGGTGGTCGATAGTACTAAACCTCTTACGGAATCCCACTTGCTCGACCGGTTGGTATGAGTTGGTATGAGGTTATTATTTTCGTAAATAGTTTGTATAAGTGCGATAACAAGCTGATGGGTCGATAATTATCTATGTTGTTTCTGTCTCCTTTCTTGTATAATAGGATGTCTTCTGCATTTTGCCACTTAGTTGGGATTTTACCTTCTGTCAAACACAATTTTACATGCTCCATCAGCGTCTCACCTCCTATTTCATTTCGCTCGTGATTTGATCTTCACCTGGACTCTTTCTGTTTTTCATTTGTTGTAGTGCTATCTCCAGTTCTCCAATATTTATTTCAGGGACTTCTTCGGATCCACATTTTGTATTTTCCTTTGGTATTGACGGCCCTGGACTTTAGGACTGTACAGATGCCTGTACATCCACTTACAGGAATAAGTGAATAAAGAATAGTGATGAAACAAATAAAAGACTGAAAAACAATATACAATAAGGCAACAGAATGTCACCAAAAAAGTTCACAAAGTTGCGCAAAAGACAATTTAGTTAAATTTTGTACACATTACATGGAGATGGAATTTTGATGTAGAACGTTAGATGAGAGAGTATCAATATGGAATGCTACTTGTTGTCTAGAATTGAAACGTGGAACATACAAGCTTAAAAGTGAAAGTAATAAAGGACAGTCAAACTAGTTTTTCTTGATAGAGTGAACAGTTCTTCGTTTGCAAAGGGAATGCTTGGTATAGTTTGTCTTTTTTGAAAGTTAAGTATTTCAAAAACCACTTTTCCTACATTCAATTGATTCTTTTATGTCAGTTCGAGGATTTACTGTGAATTGAGTCTTGATTGAAGGCATTAAAGCGATAATAGCTTAAGACACTTGCTCTTGCTTACATTGAGATGCAGTCTGTTACATGGAGAGTTGAAATACAAATTACGTGTTTAATTGATAAATTTGAGCTAGTTGGCAAACCAAATTTTTTTTTTGGATTTTACCTTCTGGAAGAACGCTGACTTCATTATCATCGGGATTCTCTCCTTCCAATCTCATAGTATCTTGGACAGTTTCCTGTCCATAGACTGCAGGCACTCTCCTGCCGTAGGCTACTTGGAGACAGAGCGTGGTAAGTAATACTGATAGTTTGACCTGTAACAAAAATTTCACTTTTGTTATTTTGCCTTAACAAGCTTTTATTATTCGCAGTTAAACGCATTTTGAAACATTATCAGCCGGCTGAAAAATCGTTTTTATTGACCTTTTTCGCATATCGAATCGGCTTATTAATTCAGATAAATGGCCACGTCTACGCGATAACCCCGGGGTGCGAATGGATGAATGAATGAAACCGTTAATCGAGCGTCGTGCAATTGAAATATCGGGTTATTTGTGTCACTCGTGCCAATTAACTTCTTTATGTATCGCAATTCAATTTAATCGTATCTGATGCAACCAGCATCAAGGAAATGTGTTACCCAAGTAATTGCATTTCATTGAAAAAAATAAGTGTCAACGGTTTACGAGTTATCGCCATTCAAGTGAAGTTCATTGATTATCGTGTAACAATGCTTTATCGTATACAGGGTTGTTTTTTAGTATGGAAGTTTGGGTAGAATTACTTAATTAACTGCTTTACCTGAACCTAATCAGATTCAGAAATAAATTGTTTCGAGTGACTGAAGAATTATATGTAATTATAGTTTTGGGTATGGACGGTATATCTCCCTTTAAAAAACAGAATGACATAACCTGGAATGAAGAATTACAACATCAAAGAACAACAAAGCAAAAAGCATATCAGAAATGGCTAAACACGAAGGACCTAGATGATAATACAACCTACAGGAGAGAACAGACTAAATTTCTTCTTCTAGTGCCTATTCGTTTCGAATATTGGCGACCATCCTGGCTATGATGACCTTGTTGACTGCTGCTTTAAACAGTTCTGTGGTTGTTTTTGAATACCATGTCCTTAGGTTCTTGAGCCATGATATCCTTCTTCTTCCGGGCCTTCTCTTTCCAAACACTTTTACTTGGAGGATGGATTTTAAGAGTTTGTATTTGTTGTCATTCTCTTAATCGTTTTCACCACCTTTTTTTCCTTCCCCATTCTTTCCAGTATTGTTTCGTTGGTCACACTACCTACCCATGATATTCTAAGAATCCTTCTGTATAGCCACATCTCGAAGGCTTCGAGCTTCTTTTGTGTAGCTTCGGTCAATGTCCAGGATTCCATGCCATAGTACAATATGAAGAACACATAGCAGCGCAGGAGATTTACTTTGATATCTAATTTGAGGTTATGGCCTTTGAAGAGCTTAGACATTTTGATGAAGGCATCTCTTGCTTTTTCTATTCTACATCTGATCTCTTGTGAGTGGTCCCACTGTTCGTTTATTAAGGTTCCCAGGTAGACAAGTTTTGGATTCTATTGGTATATTTTTAATAAATAGTTGGCAATTTTCTTTCTTTTCTTTATTTATGACCATGAATTTCGTTTTGTTGATGTTCATTTTTAGCCCATATCTTTCACTTACTTCATTTACTTTGTTCATTAGTTGTTGTAGACCTATACTATCTGCAAATATGACGGTATCATCTGCATATCGGATATTATTCAGCAGTTCACCGTTTACAAGAGTTCCATTATCATTGTTTTCCAGACATTAAAGAAAGTGAACAGCTACCTAGGAGGAACAAGATCACCGGAAGTTTGGAAATTAAACAGAAACCTAAAATCTAACACCGTAAATAAAGTAAACTTCCAACCAATTCAGATGAGCAAATGGTACCAACATTACTCACAACAATTCAAAGAAGCAATTGAATCGATGAAAAATAAAAAAGCTAGCAGACTAGAAGGAATACCAGCGGAATTACTGAAATTTGGGACAGCAAACTCATAAAGCGTATAAGGGAATTGTTTACCAGATATATTAACGGATAAAGAATCCCCTCTAAATGGAAAGAAGCATGGATTACCCCGATTCACAAGAAGGAAAACAAAGAAGATTGTTCTAACTATAGGTTCTCTATGGGAAAGTTCTCAGAAACCTTATAGAGGAAGAGTACAGTCTTCTGGAAATTGAAGAACAAGCTGGTTATAGCACATATTTAGCCTTGTCCAACTAAATGAAAAGAAAGTCGCCAGAAACAGAGAGAGACGTATCTTCTGCTTGTCGATCTTACCAAAAGCAATGGTAAGCACTAGAGAGGTCCCGAATTAATGTCACTGTAGGTCAGACTATACGACCATACTACATCTAAGATCAAATTGAAAAACAAAATCTCAGACAGCTTTCCAGTTACGAAGGGCTTAAGGCAGGGCTGTTGTCTCTCTCCCACACTATTTAAAATCTATCTGAACAAAGCTTTGAGGCGATGGAGAAGATCATGTAGTGGGATACAAATAAGTGATGACAGAACCTTATACACCCAGCACTTTGCAGATGATCAGGTTGTTATCGCACAAGACAAAGAGGACTTAGAGTATATGACAAGAAAGCTGTTAAAAGAGTACGAAGAATGGGGGTTGTCGGTAAACCGTTTCAAAACCAAATATCTATGTATTGGAGACGACAGAGATGAACTTCACCCACAAGAAAACGAAACGATAAGCTGCTGTACTGAATATACATACCTGGGGACAAAAATTGATAACGGAGGTTGTACAGAGAAAGAAATAGAGGACCGAATTATAAAAGGGAAGAAGGTGATGAACTCGATCCTGTGGTCTAAATGTATCTCTCGAGAAAATAAGCACCTCTTATACCAATCAATATTCAAAAGAATAGTGCTGTACGGATGTGAAACCTGGCAATTAACAACAAATTTAGAGCGTTAGAAATGGACTTTTGGCGTAGATCAGCAAGAAGGTCGAGATTGGAAAAAAGAACGAATGACAAAATTAGGGAAATTATGAAGGTAGAGACAACTATAGTAAAAGAGATCCAACGTAGACAACTAATATGGTATGGACATGTGGAGAGGATGGAAGATACTAGAATACCTAAGCAGATCCTCAAATGGAAGCAGACAGAAAAGAGGAAGATATTTTAGGAAGCAACCGGAACTTGTTGAATATTCTGGTACTTATTGATTAGTTGAAATACAATTTTCAAGTAGGTTGATTAGGTATTTAATTGGTAGGATTAGTTTAGTATCGATGCGGCAAATGTTAAAAATTTAAGATCTCAAAAACGGAATGAGAGCAAAAATGACTCATTTTCATCGTCAATCAAAAGAAAGACAGTTTCTGTGTTCAGACCAGTTAAATCGATAACGTCATTAATAAAAATAAACATGTTTCCTGACAAAGCTGAGTTAGTTTAATACTTTTTTGATTGCAACTGATTAATAAATAGGCAAAGTGAGGTAAACTTAAGGAAACCCTAAATTGAATGACCATACAAGATGATCTCCTAAATTCCACTCTGATTATTAGACATGAATATCCCTTAAAACACCTTTTCAGATCCTAATCACACGTATATTATTCACCCATTTAGTAGGTAAATTAAAATGATGTTTTACTCAATAATTATGTAAACAGTGTTGCTTTTAGTATATTACACACACAAATCAAGTGTTCAATTGAATTCCTTTTGCAGCCTGATATCTAACACGTTTGTAGAATTTCGTGTTTAAGTCAAAACACTTAAATGATAGTTTACGAGATATTACGCCTTTTCCAGACTTATTAATGAGCTATAGTAACTGCGTAGGTGTTTTGCATAAGACCCTTGTACACCAATTTAATTGAAGTGTTTTGTGATCGCTAACTTTACTACTAAACTAACCTTGTTAGCCGTAGTAAAGTTCCATCATGCAATCATATACTTTATTGACCGGAAATTTTCATCAGGGCAAATACTACGACTTTACTATTGTTATTGTTTTTAAGGCGTTATTTAATGGATTGACCCCACTGACCACAAACAACTTTAGGTTTTTAATGATTTAAGTAACTGTACGTAGATAGGCCTGTTAAGATCGTTGACATTCACTGTTTGGACGTCATTTGTGTCAATTTGGGGTCAGGAATGTAAACATAGAGTTTTAGGTGATTTACTGCTGGTAAAACCTCTTCAACAATCAAAAGACGCCGAAAATTGATAAGCGCCTATTGAACATCTATGACGTCAACTGGTTTTATCTTTTGTTATGTTCAGCTGCACTTTGTTTTTTTTTAATATCAGATCATTCATAGCATGCAGTCAAATCAATCCTCAGTTGTTGCCTTGTCATGGAACAAAATTTGGTTTGCTTCGAAACCAGCATGGTAAATTAGCATTAACCACGTTCACCTTAATGTCACTAGTGCTTTGGCAGTTTTGAAGATCAACAGTAATTTAGATTTATAAAAGAACAGAAACACAAACAAAAGTGATTTCTCGTTTGTCGATAAAATTCGTTTTTGCTTGAGTTTATTTGTAATTTAAACGACAATTTGCATTAGTGCGGTCATTATTTTTAAGCGAATTTCTACCTTACTACACAAAACTAAGGATTCTAAAAAAATATTGTGTATTTTGCTTCTGCTGTCAAATAAAATGACACTGAAAAGATCGACTAATTTAGGTATGTGGCAACTAGCAAAAGTTTTCAGCAAGAAATATTCTTGTTCGTAAATAAGGTTTGTTTTTGCTTATATTCATTGACAATTTAAATGGCAAATTGGATTAGTGCAGTTATTGGTTTCAAGCCAAATTTCGACTTAAGAATACTAATCTAGACTGAAAATAGTTACAAGATGTGTTAATGTATCTTCTATCATCTTTCGACCACCCTATTATAGTACCTGTAGTAAAAATGTCAAATAAGTTTAGTGATAAATAAAAAAAAAAAAAGAAAAAAGTTGAGTGAATTGGACAGTTTCCACTTTCACAGCCAATAACTTGGTTATTTTGACAGTTACAGGGGGATTCAAGATATTTCTAGACACTGACATCCTCTGATGTTCACTTTATATACTATTTGTAGAAAAATTAATTAGTAACTAAGGTATTTAGAGATAAAGACAAAGTAACCCAAGGGGTAAACCGCTGGGGCATTATGGTGTACAAATGGGGATTACTGGGTATTTTGAAAACTATTAATAGAATTGGGAACGTCTAAATTATATTATAAAAAATAATCATAAAATAATTTTTTCTATACATCTACCATTCAAATTTAAACATAAATAAAGTTTGGTAATTTCAATGAATTCCGTTGGAATACAATGAAAAATTATAAAATTTGTAATTTTTTTTAGAAAAATTTTCACGTTCTCTAGCTACAAAACCGTACCACTAACCCATCAACTTTTATACGTCATTAGAAAGCTTATTTCATTGGCTATACATTGACATATAAAAGTTTATACAAAGTGTGGAAAATAAGCTAGTTATTGACGATTGAACGAAAGAATGCACCAAAAAAGTGATGAAAACATTAGTCAATTTTGACACCCTCTAGCGGCCGAACTGTCTAAACTATCCATTCAAATGGGGAGACTGTTAGAAAGCTCATTGCATTGGCTATCCATTGACGTATAAAACACTACTAAAAATGGTGCAAATAAACGAGTTATTGGAGATTAAACAAAAGGATGCACGAAAAAGTCATTAAAAAATAGTCAACTTTGACGTTCTTAGCGGCCAAACCGTCTAACCTATCAACCCAAGTTGGAAAGTTTTTAGAAAGCTCATTCCATTGGCTATCTATTGACGTATAAAACTCTAACAAAAATAGTGCAATTAAGCGGGTTTTTGAATATTAAACAAAAGGATACACCAAAAAAGTTGGTCAAAGTTGACGCCCTCTAGTGGCCAAACAGTACCATTAACCAACCGACTTTTTTACGTCAATGGAAAGCTCATTTCATTGGCTGTCCATCGACATAAAAAAGTATATACAAAGCGTTACAAATACGCGTGTTATTTATGGTTTACAGACAGGGTGGCCCAGAAACACTTTTTGACTGGTTAGGACTAATTTGACCCTGGAAAATTAAGAAAACCCGGTTACATGAGCTACTAGGTCTAATACGATGTAATGCATAGAAATTTCTTGAAAAACCGATTTTGCAAATGACAATTTTCGTAAGGGTCAAATTTGCCTGAAAAGCCACCACTATTCCAATGGGTTTTGCGTTATATTGGCCACTTAGTGCAAGCGAAAATCGACTTTAATGATTTTGTTTCTACAGTTTTGCTACGGCTCTAAAATTGACACTCACTGTGCTAGGTTTGTGCCAAATATCAGGACCGTACCTGACCGATTTAAAAAAAATCCCTCAAAGTTAAGTGGTTACAGTCAAGAAAAACGTTTAGTTAGCTTTGGAGCCCTCTGGCGGCCAAACGAAGCACCCTATCAACACAAACGGCCATATTTTTGGAAAGCCTATTATATTTTCTATCCATTGACATATAAAAGTCTATACAAAGTGTTGCAAAGACGAGTTGTTTGAAAGACAGTTTTGACTGAATTTGACAGCTACTACTTTAACCTTCAATAACTCGATTATTTTGACAGTTACAGGGTGGTTCAATGTATCAATTTAAAGAATAAATTCTTCAAATAAGTGACCTAATACTAACTTACCTTAATTTTGAACAGAGAATCAGACAAATTTGAGTGTTTAATTTGAAAAACGTCCTTTTTTAAAACTGGTGTCTTGAGCTCTTTTTTTGACCATCCTGTATAATATATTTTATCGTTTTTCTTCGCCCATTCTTAGAAAAAAATGTTGTATAACACGACAAAACACAAAAACCAAGAAAAAACCGTTTCCTGATATGCATAAATTAAAATTCTAGGTTTTGGAGACTGAAAATATTAAATTTCACATAAAACGGTAAATATCTCAGAAACGGATACAGAAAAGTGTATGACATTAATACACGAAATATGTCTAGAATTTGACGTAGAATCCAAAAATGCAATAATATACAAGGTGTCCCATTTAAACTAAGCAACAGTTGATATCTACTTCCGGTTAAATCGTTGCACGCAAATTTTCTTATTTTTACTTTTTTTTATTAAAAAAAGGTTTTTTTAGACTCTCCATTCGTGGTAATTCAGAAAATTAGTTAGGTTAGGTTAGGTTAGTTATTGGGAATTATTAGGAATTACTCTCATTCTATGTATTTTGACAGTTACAGAGTGATTCAATATATCAATTTGTAGCCTTTGAAATCCTCTTTGACCACCCTTTTTACTATTTATAGCATAAATGTCAAGAAAGTAGTAAGTCAGTACAGTGATTAGTTATCAAAGTGCTTTAAGCGAGATTAGTTTTGCATTTGATTACAAAACAGTGTTGCCAATAGTATAGCACAATTGGCTTATATATTTTAAGGTAAAATATCAAAAAGGAATACTACAATAAAAGCAAAATCACCAGCAAACACAATTTTTCTCTCCAAATCACTGTAAATCAAAATCATCATACAAAATTTGACAGCAGTGCCTTTATCATGCTTTTTATGTTGATAGTAGCGTTATTGCAGATTTTTTTGTATTGTGTCAACAGTTGCACTAATTCTATGCATTTTTGCAATAAACCAAATTAGAGTGACATTTTTTTGTTTTAATTAAAGAATATGTAAATATATATTTTTTTTAAACTAAACATAATTGATGTATGTTTGATTTGTTACTCAAATTTGGAATAGCCTCTAATGGACTACTAGAAGGAAAGTATCTATGAAATTGGTATTTTGAAATTTTTTGCTAAAATTACAAATAAGAGTGTTAGAGGGTGGTCAAAATTCAATAAACCTACTTTAATACTGTTCAAAAATAATTATAAATATTACTGTTTTTTGTTCTAGTTTTTATTGAATTTAATAGTCAAATTTGTGTGAATTTTAATAAAGAAAGCTTGTGCAGATAATATTTTCAGCTTACAGGTTTTAGGTACCTTATAAAGAGTGTATCACGTTTACCCTGTGAGTGTTGTGAGAGTACTTTTGAGAGAGATTACACTTTTTTATGAACATATTTATAGCTCTTTTATTTACTTGAATCACATAAAAGATTTCTCAGAAGCCTTGAGTTGCTTTTGTAATTAAGTAATAAATAAAAAAATCTTTATCGATTTCTCGTAATGACACAAAATCCTAATCGCACTTGTCGTTACTTGAAACTAATAACGGTTGTAGAGTGTTGAATCATCACTTTTAATCATCTTTTTGTGTTTTGGTTTAATTACAATTTAATTAGTCAACCAAAAGGCGACCCAGCCCGATTAGAAACGAAACTCCAATCGTCGTCAATTAAGTTCTCTGCTCTTTCTTAAAAACCGATAATTTTTAGGTCGTCCAGGCAATTAATGCGAAACTGATAAATCGGTCTGGTGATTTTGGTTCTGGCGGAATGTGACTGTCAATTTCCGAAAAAAAAGTTCAGGGACGAAGTAATGTGACATTATTCATTGCGGTTTCGCTTTCATCAGTGATTGTTGTCATCAGTTCCGTGCTACTGTATCGGTACGATAAAGTGATGGCCAGTGTTGCCAAATGTTATCAATGAAAAACGGTAGACAACATCCAAAGTAATGTCAATATTAAATCCTGAGTTTTGAATGTCGAGCTGCTACAGGGTGTCCCAAATTTGGGCAAGAAACTTATAATTTCTTAAATGGGATGACCCATTTTTTATTTGATTTTTCAAATAAGCAACTTATAGATATTTTTGGTAAAAGTGCACAAAAATCTCGCTTAAATTATGAATTTAATTTAATAATAACAAAGAAATTTTTTATTTATTCCATTTTTGGAATCTACGTCAAATTCTAGTCTAAGTTGTTGGCATTACTGAGACCTCAAAACATCATTTTTTGATAATTATTATACTAAAGTTATCTTTATAATACATGATATTGCATATAAGTGCAGTAAGTATCAAGACTGCAAAGTAGTCGTTGATTATCTGTGATAGCAAGATTTGTTATATGGAAAACTGATTTTAGCATTGAACAATAAGAAAATAAAGAAAAGACAAAATAAATAATTAAAGGAGCAAAATTTACAGAAGAAGAAAACTATAAATTATCAAGTTAAATTTGGGAATAAAGATACTTTTTGGTGTTTTTCAGTCATTTCAACAAAAATTCACAATTTTTGTGTCTCTATTTTGATCCTTGAGTAGTAGGTATTCTTTAAGCGTCTTACTGGATGGTTTTAGTACTTTTGCTGCAAAAAGCTCTCAAATTCCTTAAGGATCCCTTTTGATGCCAAATTAATGGATTTGTTGGGTTGATTAAAATGTCTTTCATCAATTTTTGACCCTGGATATGGTTTTTGTCATCAAAAACACATTTGGTGGAAATTATTAAATAAGGAGGATGTCCAGAGTGTGTATAATTTGTTGTCTTACTAAACTTCGCATATTTTTCTCCAAAACCTCCTTTACAAGGTTCTTGATGTTCAGAGAGTTTCTTTTTGTGTCCATGTTCCTTTAAAGTCTTCTTCAAAATTACTACTTACATAAAACGGTTCTCAATCTGTTCAGTGTTTTTATAAGTTTTTTAAGTCCTTGGTTACTAAATTAGTTCCTTTATTAGGTAGACAAAACAATCTTCAGACAGTTTTTGACACTTTAAATTCCTCTACCTCTAACATCCTTAAATCTTCTGAAGATGCTCTGTGTCTGAATTTTGTTTTCCTATCATCTTAGAGATCATTCAACCTTCAAGTCTTCAGGATTTCTAAGTCTTCTCTTTTCTGCTGTCAAAGTTGCTTTGAGTACGACAAACAGTTCCGGAGATATTTACAAAAACACCTTGTATCTTGAAAAAGGAGCATTTAAGAGGGTTTTTTTCTAATATTTTTGGATGTACAACAAACAAGAATATTCAATATATGCACAAAATTCTGGAAAATTTGAGACTTGGTTAGTTGCGGCAGTTCTGTGTGCGGTACCAACTTGCCCATGGCAACAGCGAACAGAGACGTTCACGTGTGGTACCCTGGGTCCAATGGCTCTTTAACGACCGCTCTAATTAGGATTGGTGTTGGTTTTTCTCATTAGAGGCGCGAGGATGGTACTTATCCGTTTGCCTTCTTTGGGTCGTGCGATGGTCGTTTTGTTGGTTCATTTTAAGTGCTCCGCTAATTGATTCGCGTTTGGAATATGCGTTTAAAATGTTTGATTAAATGATTACGCGCAATCACTCTCTGAAAAGTGATTAAAATATGATTCTAGACCCTGCTAGACTGATTGGAACCAGCGGAGTTGGCCGATTGCCTTCAAGGTGACTCGTCTAATCTACTAACTCTATTAGTCATCCAGAAATATTTCAGCTGGTTAATTTGACTGTAGTTTTTCTAAATGTCTCGTTCGTTCACGTGATTTAATCGCACTTGATTCGAGAAAGTCGCCAATTTCACCATCAAAGACACGATAAATTCTAAAATTAGCCGCGATTTAGAAACTGATTTATCTCTCTGGACACCAGGCGAAATCTTTCGAAACCGTTCTCCGTGACGCATTTGCGATGTCAAAATTGACATTACAAACGATTAATATCGCTGTAATTAATGTAGTTTTCTTAATTGTTATCAGCTAGCGGTAATTATTAACCTTTGGATTTCGGTTTTTTTCTTATTGGCGCATTTACAACGTAAGCCTAGGTCAGCGTAACGCGATAACAGATGAACTGAAACGTTTCAGTGTAATTAGATTGATAGAAGCTCAAATAATTATTTTAAAATTTATGATGATCAGATTTTTTTTTTGTTTTACTTTAAGAATGATTTTCCAGTGTTAACACGGTCACAATTGGCAGAAGTTTAGTTTGAAATTTGACTATTGTTTCATTTTGTTTTTTCGGACACTCTGTATATGTGCGACTGGGTTGCGGTTAATACGAGGTGAAAAAGCAGTTCAAGATACACATTTTGAGCTTTTTGCAGTCGCCAAAACTTCAAAAATGGAGGAACTACGGAGTTTTAAAAATTTGGAGCAATTTTCAAAAAAAAAAGTTAAAAACGTTAAATTTCTCAGGAATATACAGGGTGTCTCTAAAAGGTCTGTACAAAATCCTATCACATATTCCTGAAATCAAAAAATAAGCCGATTTAAAGCAACTTACCTTTGTCCCGTTTTCCAGATACAGGGTGGTAAAGTTAAAAAATAAAAACCGATTTTTTTAAATATAATTTTGTAACGTATTACTTTCAAATCTGGTACTCAGGGTTTTTTTGAGATACGAAACCCGAATTTGGACACATTTTTACTGCGGTCGTTAGATGGCGCTTTACAATGTAAAGTGTTTTTAAGTGACCGTACATTTTTCTCGGTGTAATTTTCTTATTTATTTTTTAAGAAAATGATGTTTTAAACATTTTAACGCAAAAATGGCTGCTAAGAACCGCTAATGTAAACCGTTATCGAGTTATTTCGGTTTTTAGTGTTCGATACTGTACCGAAACACTGTCAAATGAAATTTGTTCAAATTGTAACTGTAAAAGTAATATGCTACAAAATGTACAATAAATAAAAAAAAAAGGTTTTAATTTTTTAACTTTACCACCCTGTATCTCGAAAACGGTAAGTTGCTTTAAATCGGGTTATTTTGATGTCAGGAATATGCCGTAGGATTTTGTACATACCTTTTAGAGACACCCTGTATATTCAAGACGAAAATTTTGACCTTTTTGCACTCTCTGAAACCTCAGAAATGGCGGAGATGATGAATTTTCAAAATTTGATGCAATTGTCAAAAAAAAAGTCGAATATCTCGGAAACGGTTAAAGTTACGGAAATTTTGCAAGATACCTACCAATAATGTTCAAAATGCCGCCGCTAAATTTATTGAAATTTGACTGTTATTCTTTTTGTTTTTTGGACACTCTGTATATGTGCGACTGTGTTGCGGTGAATACAAGGTGAAAGAGCAGTTCAAGTTGTACATTTTGAGCTTTTGACAGTCGCCGAAACTTGAAAAATGGCGGACATACGGAATTTTAAAAATTTTGATGCAATTTTCAAGAAAAATAATAAACGTCTAATCTCTCAGGAACGGTTAGAGCTATAGAAATTTTGGAATAGAGAAAAATTACTTTCTGCTGGACTAGCTACCACAAGGAAAGCGGTTACAACTGCCAGAGCTTTAATTTCATTTTGTTTTTTGGATACCCTGTATATATTCAAGTATGTTGCGGTTAGCACGAAGTGAAAGAGGAATTCAAGGCAAACATTTTGAGCTTTTTACACTCTTTGAAACCTCAGAAATGGCGGAGATGATGAATTTTCAAAATTTTGACGCAATTTTCAAAAAAAAAAAGTTTAATTTCTCGGAAACGGTGTGTTGTTGCAAGATAGCAATAATGTTCAGAATGTTGCTGTTGCTCAGTTGACAGGGTCGCACTTCCTGAATTTATTGTTTTTTTTTTTGAAAATATTATATTTGACATTTAACAACAGTCCAGTTATAAAAAGTTCTATTTTTTTTATTATGTTGAGTGAAAATTTAACAAATTTTAAGACAAACTTTTTAAATTAATTTTTTTTTAGAATTGTTTCGAACTGTTTATTATTTCTATTTTCTTAAGACAAAAAATCAATGTTGTTGATGTTATATCAAATGTACCTAAACCAAATTCTTTCTCTTAAGTCTATAATTTCAAATTTTCATATTAATAAGTCTATCAAAGTGATCTCTAATCAGGGTCGGCTCGTGGTCAGTATTTAAGAGGAAGATAACGTCTAGACAAAAAAAGTTCAAAAATTTTATAACAAAAATGAAAAATCAGTAGTGTATCTGAGATATTGACAAATAAATTTGTTCTAAAATTTGTTTTTTTTTTGCACTGACTACATTAGACTAATTCTTAGACTGAGTGTGACAAAAAAATCAGGACCGTATTTCAGGTATTTATTCCAAAATTTGTTTTTTACTGTGACTGTTGTGCATTACACTCACTAAACCTGTTTTGCTTTAAAATCACTAACCAAGATTTTTTATCTAAATTCTAGCTTATTTAACTTTTTCCGCATTCAAAAATCAGACTCCTATATCAGATGTTTCTAATTAAGTTATTAAAACAGTTAATAAAAATAAAATAATTAGGTAATAAAGTATTTTTTTCTTTTCATGGGAAAGTAAGTGATTTATGCTGAAACTGTATACTGACAAAAGATTATATTTTGCCACGTTTCCAGAATGGAATCTACGTGCTATTTATGTGCGGCAATGATATACAGGGTGATTTTTAAATGTAGTGATGAGACTAAGAAAAATGCTGATTTAAATAGTTATTTGTTTAATTAATTTTGGGGGCAAAAGATTGCAAAAGCATCAGATTGTTTCTTTTTTTAGAACCCTGTATATTATACCATTTTTAATAATTCTTCCTTTTTCGAAAAACAAGTTTAGTTAAAAAAGTCTGCTACAAAATTTAGCTTTTATGTATTTTTGTACTGTTCTAGTTGCTTTTGATAGTGCAGAATACAAATACAGGACACCCTGTATCGAAAAAATTTTGGTATTTTATTAATATACATACAGGGTGTTTCCTAATAATTGAAAGGTGCACTTTTGAACTAAGTTCAAATCGAGAAGTTCATATTATATGACAGCAATTGTTCTATTTTATTTTTTCAATTTGTCTTGCATTTTTTTTGTGATTTGTCATTCATTTAGCTCGTTTTCGAGTTATCGTTCTACTTGTTTGGCAAATAACTTACAAACGATAACAAGAAACATGAAAGAGACAAAAAAGTTTCCAAATTAAAGGAAGAATTTGGATTTTTTGAAAAAGAACATCAAGGTGCATCACAAGGAAAGTTTAGGAGGAAACTTATGTAAATTCAATTTAACTTATTGTTTTGTAATTATTTAGATGAGAAAGTTAAACAGAAATGTATCTAAGCACGCAATCTGTAATTATCCATTAACAATTTAAAAGTTAAGCTAGAATATTAAAAAATATCATAAGAAGCTTTTCATCTGTTTTGCAGTTTTGCCAACATTTTCTCAACAGTTTATCAAGAACTGAAATAATAATTTTAATGAATTTTTCTCAGTCTCACTTATCATTTGTGGTCAGGTTTTAACAGTCATTTGTTATTATTTATTTAGTTTTTAGTTTACTAAAAGCTAAAAAAGATAAAAAGTTGTTTTAGAATGAATTTTGAGAAAGTTTAAAGGTATTTGGAATTAGTAAATGCCCGTTAATATTATATTATTTAACTGAACAATAAAAAAACATTAAAAAAGACAAAAATTTCAAATATTTCTATATCGTTTAAACAACATTTTTTGCTACTTAAAAATATAAGAAACATTTGATAATCAATATATTGCTTTTTGTTATATTTAGTGGCAGTTTATTATTATTTTTTTTTTAATTAATTTAGTAGTAGTAGGTAGAAATACCGGTCCTTAGATGAACAATAATATACTTCTGCAAGTAGTAGTAGATTTTTACTAACTTTCCATACAATTTCACCATTTAAATTAATAAAATTTTCTTCAACCATTTTTTTGTAGAAAAAAAATAAAACTTACCATTTTCTGTTCACAGAATCAAAAGTAATGGCCGCAATACACAAATTAAAAATTAAATTCTACTGAGACTGGTTTAAACAATAAGAGTCAATAAAAAAAAGGGCCGTACGTCACGTGACACTCCAGTTAAAATAACTATCCGTCACTTGCGTTTGTATCGTAACTGAACAATTAATCGAATAAGAACGCGTTTGATCGAAATGAAAAATCATTTAGTCGACAATGTGTCAATTGAAGATCGGGAATGGTGACCGTGTCACGGAATGGTATAGTGATATAGATCTGGACGTACCGGCGGTCACTAGTGAAATGAGGTTCCACTGACGGCCGGTGGCGCTCTTAAAGCCGGCATGAATGGAAATTGTCGTACCAGTTGCGTCATCTCGATTATGTCGTACCGACCAATGGTGTGCCGCCGTTTTGGGGGCTCATCCGTGCCAGTATGATCGGCCGTCACGTCGACCAGATTTTGATCTTCTCGACTTTTCATTGTCGGAATTCCGTTCATGGAATATGATGCAATCTCTGCATTTTTTTGCTTGATTGGTTTAAGCAGTTTGAACAGATATTTTTTGGATGAATCACCTACTCGACTGTTTCTAGAATGTACTTCTCTGTCTTTAGTTTTAATTGCTTTTTTTTTCTGTATAATAAGTAATCTAGACCTAAAGTGGGACTATTTAGAGTAATAAAAGTGTTTAAATGTCGTTAATATTTTCTGTTCTATGGATAGACAATCCAAAATGATTTTTGTAAAATAAATACTCGTTTATGAGATATTATGACATCAAAACTGAAGAGTTTTTAGAGAATCAGACCTACTTACAATGTTGCCAGGTCTACCGAAAAGTATCTTCTGTTTTTTGTTTTTGCATACAATCTCCCCTTTTTAATAACATTGCCACTATGTGGGTTGTAAAACATTTTGTATTGCGAATTGCCAAATCCACATGTTTGATTTTGTAGTGTTTTTTCAGGTTATTGGATAGGAAATTTAGTGAGAATTCTAAAAATGTGCTTAAAACAGTAATTTTCCTACTCCAAGAGGGTTTTACAGGCGATTTTGTCCCTGACTGTCTTTTCAAATTGTGTTTTGGCAGTTCAAATTTTGACACCACTTTTCTCCCTGACTGTACCAAATTTTCTAGTGTTTTTTTAGGTTATTGAATAAGAAATTTAAAGAGAATTCTAAAAATGTGCTTAAAACAGTCATTTTCCTACTCCAAGAGGGTTTTACAGGCGATTTTGTCTCTGACTGTCTTTTCAAATTGTGTTTTGGCAGTTCAAACTTTGACACCACTTTTCTCCCTGACTGTACCAAATTTTCTAGTGTTTTTTTAGGTTATTGAATAGGAAATTTAATGAGAATTCTAGAAATGGACTTAAAACAGCCATTTTCTTACTCCAAGTGGGTTTTACAGGCAATTTTGTCCCTGACTGTCTTTTCAAATTGTGTTTTGGCAGTTCAAATTTTGACACCACTTTTCTCCCTGACTGTACCAAATTTTCTAGTGTTTTTTTAGGTTATTGAATAAGAAATTTAATGAGAATTCTAGAAATGGACTTAAAACAGCCATTTTCTTACTCCAAGTGGGTTTTACAGGCGATTTTGTCCCTGACTGTCTTTTCAAATTGTGTTTTGGCAGTTCAAATTTTAACACCACTTTTCTCCCTGACTGTACCAAATTTTCTATTGTGTTTTTTTAGGTTATTGAATAGGAAATTTAATGAGAATTCTAGAAATGGACTTAAAACAGCCATTTTCTTACTCCAAGTGGGTTTTACAGGCGATTTTGTCCCTGACTGTCTTTTCAAATTGTGTTTTGGCAGTTCAAACTTTGACACCACTTTTTTCCCCGACTGTACCAAGTTTTCTAGTGTTTTTTAGATTATTGAGTAAGAAATTTAATGAGAATTCACTTAAAACAGCCATTTTCTCTCCAAGTGGGTTGTACAGGCGATTTTGTCCCTGACTGTCTTTTCAAATTGTGTTTTGGCAGTTCAAATTTTGACACCACTTTTCTCCCTGACTGTACCAAATTTTCTAGTGTTTTTTTAGGTTATTGAATAGGAAATTTAATGAGAATTCTAGAAATTGACTTAAAACAGCCATTTTCTTACTCCAAGTGGGTTTTACAGGCGATTTTGTCCCTGACTGTCTTTTCAAATTGTGTTTTGGCAGTTCAAATTTTGACACCACTTTTCTCCCTGACTGTACCAAATTTTATAGTGTTTTTTTAGGTTATTGAATAAGAAATTTAATGAGAATTCTAGAAATGTGACTTAAAACAGCCATTTTCTTACTCCAAGTGGGTTTTACAGGCGATTTTGTCCCTGACTGTCTTTTCAAATTGTGTTTTGGCAGTTCAAATTTTGACACCACTTTTCTCCCTGACTGTACCAAATTTTCTAGTGTTTTTTTAGGTTATTGAATAAGAAATTTAATGAGAATTCTAGAAATGGACTTAAAACAGCCATTTTCTTACTCCAAGTGGGTTTTACAGGCGATTTTGTCCCTGACTGTCTTTTCAAATTGTGTTTTGGCAGTTCAAACTTTGACACCACTTTTCTCCCTGACTGTACCAAATTTTCTAGTGTTTTTTTAGGTTATTGAATAAGAAATTTAATGAGAATTCTAGAAATGGACTTAAAACAGCCATTTTCTTACTCCAAGTGGGTTTTACAGGCGATTTTGTCCCTGACTGTCTTTTCAAATCGTGTTTTGGCAGTTCAAACTTTGACACCACTTTTCTCCCCGACTGTACCAAATTTTCTAGTGTTTTTTTAGGTTATTGAATAAGAAATTAGTGATCGACCGATACGGGTATTTTTTGCCGATACCGATATATCGGGCCGATACCGATATTATATGCCGATATTACCGATATACCGATATTATATCGGCATAGAAAAGTTGAATCTCTTGTTGCCGGCACTGTGAAGTTTATAGATCTTAAGCGTGCCGACTCTCGGCAAACACGCGTCAAAGAGACAGGTACAGCTGTCATTTGAATCTTGACAGAATTTTAACGTGCGGCATCGTTTTCAGGGACCCCGAAAACCCCTAAATAGGTGAGTTTCAGAAAATTCAGATGAAAAAAATTTCCGCGTTAATTGGCCCTAAGCGAGCCGGCGAGTAATAATGGCCTTTTCTAACTTTTTTATTTATCAACCGATTTTCAAGTGTAGCCATATTTTTGAACGTAGAATTTCCCGCTGATTCCGAATCTGCGAAACACATGTAACACATTTTTTGACATGTCAATGTGACATCTGTCATTAAATGTCATCCTAGAGCTGTCAAACCACCGTCATTCGATAGAGGGGTAAAAATCATTAAAATGACCTGTGAACAGCACTTTCCTAACTCTAACCGTTCGGCCGCTATAACCTTTCAAAATCCCCCGTACAGGCTACAGGTCACACCTGTCATTTTGACAGAAATCGAAAATAGCCAAAAGTTGCCGTTTGGTCCAAAGGGGTGCCATACGAAGCCCGATTTTTCGATTTTTTTTTTTAAACTGTCATTTTGACTGCTTGAAAATTTGAGATCTGTCATTTTGACAGATACGAAAAATCGGTTATCATAGATCGATTCTACGCCCCAAAATTAGTTATACCTGAAAGTTGCAAAGCAATTGAACAATTGGTTCGCCTGTAATAACGTTAAAGACTTTACTCGCTCCCGCCGATTATGGTTCAAATTGATTGCACAATATCATTAAAAATATCGGCAAAAATATCGGCATAAATTTGCCGATACCGATATATCGGCATTGCTGCCGATATACCGATATTACCGATACAAGTATCGGTATCGGTCGATCACTATAAGAAATTTAATGAGAATTCTAAAAATGTGCTTAAAACAGTCATTTTCTTACTCCAAGTGGGTTTTACAGGCGATTTTGTCCCTGACTGTCTTTTCAAATTGTGTTTGACAGTTCAAACTTTGACACCACTTTTCTCCCTGATTGTACCAAATTTTCTAGTGTTTTTTTAGGTTATTGAATAAGAAATTTAATGAGAATTCTAAAAATGTGCTTAAATCAGTAATTTTTCTACTTCAAGAGGGTTTTACAGGCGATTTTGTCCCTGACTGTCTTTTCAAATTGTGTTTTGGCAGTTCAAACTTTGACACCACTTTTCTCCCGGACTGTACCAAATTTTCTAGTGTTTTCTTAGGTTATTGAATGGGTAATTTAATGAGAATTTTAGAAATGTGCTTAAAACAATTTTCTTGTTCCAAGTGTTTTTTACCAGCGATTTTGTCCATGACGGTCCTTTCAAACTGTATTTCTCTCTAACTGTACCAAACAACATTATTAAAACAGTCATTTCCTTACTCCAAGTGGGTCACGTGACTGTCTAGCCAAATTATCCTCTAAAACCACGTGATATCTGTCACTAATGTCAAAACTTAGAAAACCTAATAAGAATCTGTATTTTTAAAGTATGGTTTATTTAGCAGATTATTTTTCTATGTAGAATCAATGTTTAAAATTTTTTTGCATTATTTGTTTTATTAAATTTGTTTTCTTTACATAAATTATTTATTTTCTGAAAGGTTATAGGGTTATTAGGGGAGGTTATTTCAAGTTTTTATTTTGGCTTTTGACTTGTTCCAGCTCCAAATTTTTGATTGTGATTTTTTCTGTGAGTGTATTCTACGAACCACCTTTTATAAAACTGTTTAAACTAATTGTACATTATTTGTTTAGGTTGAATTGGGCTTTGGTGAACACCGAACTGTTGACACATTTTTTCTCTGAATAAGCCTGTAAACTTACCGATATAATTTTATCTATTTACCATATCGTGTAAATAGGACTTGAATTTGTATGAAAGACAAATATTGGAAATCAAAATTCCCTCGATATGCGTTGACGCATATTTTTCGTTCGGAGAATGCCTACATTTCAGTTCGTACAAGTTTGATCTTGTTACGACTGGAAAAACATTCTTTTTTGTATTATACATTTGTAAATTATCAAATCGGTATCAGACAAGAGCAATTGATTATCGATTCAGAAAACTTTTTCAAAATTATGGAACTAAACATAACATTTAACTAAAAATACCGTGCAGAAAACAAACTTAATTGTCAATATTGCCAAAAATACATTTCAAGTATTATGTAACTTTTCAAAGTATATTCATAAACAATGCATGTTTCAAAACAAGTTGCAAATGAATCGCATCAGTCAGTAGTATCTAATATATTTTTTCCACTGTGTATTTTATGTTACATATACATAGGTCAAGTTTGAATGAAAAACAAGGTTTGGTAATCATACGAGAAAATAAGATTTTTCTGCATCCTTATCATGAAAGCATACAAATTCAATTTTCCGAAACCCCGCATGGAAATTACTTTGCTTTTGGTATCGATACAATTTGGTTTGGACAGCTTCTAAACTGTTTTTCAAATTTTTGTGTCTTGTATCTGGAGAGTAAATTCTCAGAAATGTATTTTTGCACTAATTGTAAGTTCTCAGAAATGTATTTTTGCACTAAAATGCCAAGAAAATGAATTTTAAATGAAAAGAAAGGACAGGAAATGAAATTTGGATTATTTGGACTTTTTTGAACGACATTTTAAGTAGTTTTTACTGCTCCAGAGAGTCATTTTCATATCTTAGCATTATTTTTATGATTTTCAACTGGTTTGTTGGCTTACAAGCTCCAAATTAGACTGCTAAACCTTGAAATGCAACAATCCAGTCAATTTGCAAGTTTTCAATTTCAAATTCAGCACTTTTAGAGTGGAAATTGACCAATTTCACTAAATTTTCAAATCTTAGCATTATTTTTACGATTTTCAACTGGTTAGTTGACTTACAAGCTCCAAATTAGACTGTTAAACCTTGAAATGCAACAATCAAGTCAATTTGCAGGTTTTCAACTTCAATTTCAACACTTTTAGAGTGGAAATTGACTGATTTCACTAAATTTTTATATTTTAGCATCAGTTTTAGGATTTTTAACTAGATAATTGATTTTGCATGCTCCAAACTAAATTGTGAACGATTGAAAATTAACTAAAATCATCTTTCAGGATTTCAACTTAAATTTCAGCAGTTTTAGTATGAAAATTGACCAATTTCAGTACATTTTCTTATTTTAGCACTAGTTTCATGACTTTTAACTAGTAAATTGATTTTCAAGCTCCAAATTACATTGTTACACCTTGAAATGCGACTATCAAGTCAATTTTCAAATTTTGCTCTTCAATTTCAACCATTCCAGTACAAAAATTGGTCAATTTAAGTAATTTTTTATATTTTAATATTAGTTTTATGACCAAATTGTATTGCGAAACATTGAAATACGACCATTAAGTCAATTTTTAGGCTTTCAACTTGAACTTCAGCACTTTTAGAATGAAATTTAATCAATTTCACTAAATTTTCAAATCTTAGCATTATTTTTATGATTTTCAACTGGTTAGTTGGCTTACAAGCTCCAAATTAGACTGTTAAACCTTGAAATGCAACAATAAAGTCAATTTGCAAGTTTTCAATTTCAAATTCAGCACTTTTAGAGTGGAAATTGACCAATTTCACTAAATTTTCAAATCTTAGCATTATTTTTATGATTTTCAACTGGTTAGTTGCCTTACAAGCTCCAAATTAGACTGTTAAACCTTGAAATGCAACAATAAAGTCAATTTGCAAGTTTTCAATTTCAAATTCAGCACTTTTAGAGTGGAAATTGACCAATTTCACTAAATTTTCAAATCTTAGCATTATTTTTATGATTTTCAACTGGTTAGTTGACTTACAAGCTCTAAATTAGACTGTTAAACCTTGAAATGCTACAATCCAGTCAATTTGCAAGTTTTCAATTTCAAATTCAGCACTTTTAGAGTGGAAATTGACCAATTTCACTAAATCTTCAAATCTTAGCATGATTGTTATGATTTTCAACTGGTTAGTTGCCTTACAAGCTCCAAATTAGACTGTTAAACCTTGAAATGCAACAATAAAGTCAATTTACAAGTTTTCAACTTTAATTTCAACACTTTTTGAGTGGAAATTGACCAATTTCACTAATTTTTTCTATTTTAGCACTAGTTTCATGACGCAAATTGATTTTTAAGCTTTAAAAAAACGCTTTTTGAGCTTTTCGACTTTGCCATAATGACTGATTCGTAAGTTTTGATTTTGGCAACGATAATTTCAATGTAATTTTCAAACTTTTCCTCGTGGAAAAGGTCTTTTAGAGTCTGAAAGAGAAAAAATGACGTTTTTTCCGTTTTGTGAAGGATTGGCGTGAGTTTGATAATCCTTATAATAAGCTGTTTTAAATTTATTTGTACATTATCATGCTTCAAATTTCCAGTTTTGTGGTAAAAAGCAAGCATTATTCGGTAAATTACTGACAATTTAACGAAGAGAAAATATTAAAAATTCTGAAAACATTGTAAAATTGTTGATAATTAACAGTTTCCGTAATTTTTTCGTTTACCTGTACCAGTTCAGGTTGAAGATGAGATTAAAGTTCTAATTCAGGTTGACTTCGTCACCAGTTGCTAAGCGAGAAGTTCTTCTCGAGAACGTGGTGGTTAAAATTTATTGATGGTGTCAGTCCTTTATTAAAAGACTAATAATACGTTTACTTTATGAACTTGTCAAATAAAACGTTCGCTTAGTGGTCTGTTACCTGTGCAACATTGTATGCTCTCAGATTTAAGGTGATTACAGGTTTCAGCTGAGATTTGATACCTGGGGCCTGGTTATTATCCGGTTTGATTTGTTGTCGGGACAATCGATTGTTGTTGTAGTATCTATTTTATCAGCAATTATTGTGCCTTGCCGGATTTATGGGCACTTTCTCGTTAATGCAGAAATAGTGGTTTACGATTGTTCGCGTGTATTCGAATTATTCTTTGCCTTTCTTGGTCGGTAATTACTGTAATCCATCAAGGAGACTGTTTAATCCACTGGTAACTGTCCTAGATGAGTTGCATCGGAATTCTAATTCTGATTCCGAGAAATCTACGCGATTCTGGGAACCTTACCGCAAACGAGAACGTGACTTTTCAACGTTACACCAAGAGAGAAGTTGTAACGAATCGAAATTATAGCTTTGTTCGTTATGCAGCCCATTTGGCCTTAGCAACAGTACCAGTCTACGTGAGTCAGATCGGGTAGTTGCGGAGGAATCGCTTTTATTAGCTTCCTTTCAGTTTTTTTTTTTTGTACACAAACAGCGGGAATTGTTTCTGGTCTGTCAGTAGGCGACATTTAGCGCACGTCTGCGAATCTTGGCACAATGTCCCGACTGATTCATTGGATTTTCAATTTAAGTCTAGCCGCTAATTCGGTCGCGGACGTTTTGGATCTTGTCCCAAGGATGCCGTGATTTTTTCTAGCCGAAACCGAATTCGTCTTGTCATTAAGCTGGATTCAACTAGTCTGGTAACAACTGATTGAATTGACTTGGGAATTCTTGATGTCTGGCAAGATCCACATTATTTAGATCAAATAGGAATAATGGTTTGATACTTCTCGATATTATAAGAGAGAAATGATTTACGGTTTTTTTTCTAGCTCATTGGTCATTAAGTTTTACCAGCTACCACTAAGTGACCAAAATTTGGCTAGCAGGGAAAGAATGAAAATTGTCTGTGATATTATACTCAGAGAGATAAAAGAAGATTACTGGGAAAGATTCACCAAAGAGATGGAGAGAGATATGTACGGAATTCAGAGAAAGATATGATGAATGCTAAGAAGGAACAAAATAGAAATCAAGGATACTATGCAGACGAGTCAATGGAAGTAAATGTTAAAATACGGGGGAGACAACCTACAAAAAGAAATATTAACTCTCCTCAGAAATATCATAATAGAACAAAAAGTACCAAATGAATGAAAAAGCAGCATAACGATAACTATATTTAGGCCAGGAAACAATTCCGTACAATCATCGTGGAATAACGCTTCTCAACAGCATCCTCAAAGTCTTCACTAGGACTTTGTTAGAGGAAATAAACAAAAAGCGAAGAACAGCAAGGTTTTCGAAAAACCAGGTCTATCATTGATGCCAACTTCATTGTAAATCAAATAACAGAAAAATCTCTAGAGTTCCATAAACCAGCTTATATCTGCCTTGTCGACATGACTAAAGCTTTCGACTGGGTGCGATTGGCGGACATCATTGAAATAATGCGAGAAAAGGAAGTGAACCAGATATTAATAAAACTAATAACCACTGTCGGACTAGTATAAAAGTAGGACATCTATTAACTGAAGAAGACAAAATTGTCGGAGATCTACCTAAAAGAGCAGGATACAAAATGGGGAACACTTACTTCAATGTTGTCTGCTACGCAGATGATGCGGTGCTCATTGCGGATTCTGAAGACGATCTTCAGAGATTATTTCACTCTTTTAATCAACCAGCAAAACAATTAAATATGGTCATTAACACAGACAAAACCAAATGTGTCGTATCATCAAAAGATGCAAACTGGAGACTGACCAGAAAATTGTAGAACAAGTTCAAATACTTAGGAGCTGAGATAACAAGTTATGGAAATCTACTGAAGTCTGAAGATGCCTAAGAGACATTGTTTGGAAAAACAAATACATCAACATAAACTTATCTTGAAAGCGAAATAGAAATAGGTAAATGTTATAAGTTAGAAAGAAAAGGATATTGATTTATGGCTAATAGCGTAGCTTAGTGAAAATGATACTATTGCATTTTGATCATTTTGGGTCATATTCAAAGTAGCATAACTCAGTTGGTTTAAAAGATACACCCTATGTATTATAAGACCTAATATACGCCCTGTTTTCGAGATGTTTGAGGTCAAAATTGGACTAGTGAAAAAATATCTTCAGAGGGTCCAAAGTAACATAACTAGGTTATTTCAAATAGAAGACCCTGTATATTGTAATGTCACGTGACGGTGCTAATTTAAGACTATTCACTGACTTCTTCTTCTTCTGAATTCTTCGTCTGACTAGGATTGCTCCAGTTTGTCTGCCTCTCATTCTGTTTCTGTTGTTATCAGTAGGTTGTTCTTCCATCTTTTCTTTGGTCTTTTGCTGTAAGAATTATTATTTTTGTAGATGTTAGCTAATCTGTCATGTGCCATTCTATCAGTCTTTTTCCTTGCTTTTACCCATTTGTTGGTGCTCTTATGTGTTTATTTGTCCCTAAGTGTTATACCCTTTATTGTTCTTAGATTCTTCATTTCTATGTTACTCATTATCTGTTATATTCTTTTTGTATGTCCGAGTTTCTGCTGCGTAGGTTAGAATCGCTCTCACAATTATTTTACATATTCTCATTTTGCTTTTTGTGTTCATAGGTTTATTCGTCCAACCATGAGCTAGCTGCTAATGTCGAAGTGGTTAATAAACTCTTAGAAGAAGTAAAAATACAATGTTGTGTAGTATCTCCGCTATTATTCTTTAGTCTTTATTCAGAAGAAATCGTTCAAAAAGCACTGGATGAAACGGGAGTAAAATTAATCGAATACCCATTGATTGGCAATATCCGGTATGCGGACGACACCATACTTATTGCCGAAACAATAGGAGATTTGCATATTTCAGCAACAGGAAAACCTATGAATCAACGGAGAACTAGTAGAGAAAGTCAGTGAGTACAAATACTTAGGAACAACTGTCAATGAAGGTAATGAGTACACTGAAGAAATAGAGACAATATTGAGATGCAAGAAAATATAAGTAATAATGATAATCTACTGGAAGTGCTTGATATGTGGTGGCCATCTAGAAGGATCTTAATGATAAGTTAGGTAGACATGATAAAGCAGAAAAGAAAAGAAAAAAGAAGCAGAGGATGAAGAGGTATTTTCTACTTAAATAACCCGAGAAAATGAAGAAAGAGAAAGAAAGAAAAAATGCTCTCAGTGACTTTAAAGTAACACCAATCAGTTGTCTTAAATGGGACACTGTGTATATGAAAATTTTTGTTTCTATTACAGGTTGTTCAGGAAAATTTCGACATTGGACATGAAAACGGTTTTTTATTTATTTGCGCCTGTAGATTTAATTTATTCTTCAAAATAAGTAAAAAAGCTGAAAACTGCAAAAATAACAACACAACAATGTATAGTGACCCATTTCATTATCGTTTCTAGTTCTCTTTTTTGCTTTTCCTGCCTAAAGAGATGGAGGACAGTGTGAACGAAAGTTAAAACGACATTAAAGTAAAAAAATATCAAATAAGAATGGTTCAATTTTAATTTGAATGACCAGCTTTTCAGTTGTATGTGAATACTGATTTAAAATGCATCAACTTACTGAAATACCATCATCAAGAAAATGATTGAGATCATCTGGACTACTAAAGGAAAAACTAGTCTTAGTTTGTCTCAAATATTATTGATTTTTAAGCAATAGATTGATTTAGCCAATTTAGCAGATTGTTTTCAAGAAGATGTTTTTGCCATTATTTATTCAATTAATTCTTTTTTTATTTTCTGTTTTTCTATCATCTTTGTCATAACCATTCTACTGTGGTAGCTTTTTTAAAGCAAAAAAAAAAAATTGGCTATCAATGCATGTACTATTATTGCGTTTACAAGTACCTGTTCTAAAAATCAGGAAAAATGTTTAAAAAATCACTATTTTATGTATGCTCGTTACACAAAATCGTACTTTTCCTAACTGGTTCTAAGTAGCACTGAGATATTTACTTTGTTTATTTCCATAACAGGTGATAGTTTATTTCCTATAATTTTAGAGGATTAGGATTGTATCTTAAACCTATTTTAATCCAAACAACATAACCAACAATTATCAAACGTTTAATAAGAAAATAATTTACTTTTTGAGGTTGGAATTTTGAAATTCATCCTTAGAGATTACATCAATTTTTTATTCATCCTTAGAGCAAGCATGCACAACCTTAACAATATATCTCAAAAAAACGGTCAATATAATCAACAATAAAAACTAAAAACAAAATTCAAACAAATGACAAAATTTTAATTAATTTTAAAACGTAATTTGTTTACTGCTCTTCTTATAAATACGCATGTTTTTGTAGGAATTTCTGAAAATTTCATTACAAACACACGTTGTTATCAAAATGGTGTCTTATTTGAAAACAGAGCCTGATGAAAACAAATTTATAATTAGTACTTTAGGAATAATACATTTTATATTCGCCAAAACATTGTTATGTTTACAAACATTTTAATTATTTTTTTTTCAATCATTTATGTCTGTAACGTACATTATTTACTCAGAAAGGAAGTAATTTACTTTTTATTTTTAAGGTTGCAGATTGTCCTGGTTCAGCAAAGAACATGTAAGCAAACAAATTGGTATGAGAATCTTTTCACATTCCGCAAAAGTTTAATTTTTTAATAAGAAAAGTGTTCAATTTAAAATAAAACAAAAATATATTTTTTATGTTAAAAATTAGAGTAATTTAGATTTTTAATGAAAAATTTGTGTCAACTANTTGTNAACGNGGGGNGTGTTNATAGCTNTNNACTTAGGNTTGCGAGGGNTAACAGGAGAGNNTCTNNGCNNNAGGGNTNAAGGCATNAAGATCACGATGACNATNTNANCNGTCGNNNAGGAGATTACACCCTAGCCCAAGGNTNGGGANGATNCANANGTCNAGTTNCGCAGNANGAGGGTNANTGCAGCGTNCGATCCAGTACATCNCNANCAGTGTNTGTNTCTCGGNTCGTGANGAGCAAATCTCACNAATCCNCNNCCGGANNCCGGNGGNTTANCANCNCNGAGGGNCTCGAGCAGGCTCNCGCCCANGGCACTGANGANGNCNNCTNAGNGTACNTNNGAGTACANCNCGTACAGTCNCNTANCCGTACCCCNAACGAGGNTTTTGAAGNNACTTCGGACANNCTCGGNATTTNTGATANNTAANGTCTCTCNCGNGGCGTCNAACTCGTNCATCCGGATTCNCNTANNNGTCTGGNACNGAGCATAAGTTCACATGAGCATTTTTTTGGTTATTGCATTTAAAAAAATAACACCTATCTTAAATACGATATGAAATTACTTTGGTGCGGGCAGTCATAAACTAGTCAAGTTTAAATAATAACAGTTTTAACAAGGATTTTATAAAATAGTATTAGAGCTCACATAAGCATTATCATCTATTTTCAATTACTCAGAACAGATCAAACATATTATTTTTCACAATTTGTGCAACTATATTTAGTTGGTCTATTCTTTTTTTGGTCACAGTAACTACAACGGCCTCTTTTTAGAACAGTGTCTGTAGTTGTTGCTGGTTGTGTGGGCCTTTCATAGTCAATAATTTCCTTTATTCGTAATGAAGTACTTGCGGCAAACAACTAAGCTCAGACCTTTGATGTAGATGATTATTGACTAGCTGCAATGCTAGGTTTCGAAGAAATTCCCTTCTTCTGATGGAGTGTGGACTGTTACATTGGTTATACCTTACCGCATAAAGCCCATCCGGCTGCTTCCCGACATAAACTTCCAAATTAGAGGTAAAATAACATTTAGAGTCTACTAAAGCAAATATCTTTATTCTATGTTTGTTTGGTTTGTTGGGAATATATTGCCTAAATGAGCATCGTCCTCTAAAAGCCTCTAATTTTACAGCCACCGTAACGTAGTGAAAGGGTGAGTACGCATTTTTGCAGTTTGTGACAAATGCATCAAATACGTCTCTAATAGGTTGCCTATTTCTTTCTTTCATTACTGGTTTCAGCATTATCAAACCTCAGATGTTGAAGAATGATCTAGAATCTGTTTACTGTCATTACCAGGCGAAAAAGTTCTACGGCCGTTCCTTGCGTACTATATAATTCTCTTACATGCAAGCGACTTGATTTTAGAACTCCAGCCATGTATGTACAGCAAACCAAATAATGCTTCAACCTCAGATTTACTTGTAAGAGCAGCATCTATTTCTCGAGAATAATTTGTAGCTGTTTTTCTAATGTCTTCGTTTTTGGTTGTTCGTTTTATACAGGGTGGTCCAGTTTTAAATGTCAATAATTCACCATTCGATAGCCCATCAAAAAAATAAGTTGACATGCATTATGTAATTTTTGTAAAAAAATGCTTCCTAAAAAAGATACAGTCTTCCAAATTTCAGTTTAAAAAAGTTTTTTGGTCATAATTGTCAGACCGTTGGAGCGATTTTGATCAAATTTGGAACAAGCACTATTGAAATTAATACTCATTATGTGATGGTAATGACGTTTATCAGAATTGTTCAGTTGCATAGATACAGGGAAATGATTTTCATTTTCCCGTCTTATTTTCTACTGTCACTGGACATTTTTCAAAAATTACACTAATTTTTTAATTTATGGTTCAAGTTGGAAAATGAAGTATTTCTTGTAACATTGTAATTTGAAACTTCGTCTACGAGATAATTCAGTTATTACGTTTAAAAACCCAAAAAAAAACTAATATCTGGTCGGGCAAAAATTGTATAGTTTGTTTTATAATCAATGAACTGTCAGTGGTTCGTCCTTCAAAAAATAAGCAGACATGCATGTTGTCCTTTTTTAAAAGAACTCGTCCCAGGAAGATACAGCCTTCCAAAATTCAGCTTCAAAAATCGTGTTTTTTTGTAACCGTAGAAGCAATTTAGATCAACTTTGGTTCAAGTATTTATAAAGCTAATACTCATTATTGAACGAAAGTAACTTTGGTCTAAGCTGTCCGTGTAGATACAAAATAATTGGTTCACTTATTTTGAGCTACATTAATTTTTATACCTCTGGACTTCGTTCAAAGGGATGATAATTGATTATAATGAAGGGTTTTTTGTAGGTGGCTTTAACACCCGGTAATAAGCATCAGTTTCAAGTCCTTGTACCAAATTTGATCGGTTTTTACTTTCAACGGTCTGAGATTATAACAAAAGACAACGATTTTTCAGAAATTTAGAGGGCTGTATTTCTCCTAGGATGAGGTCTTTTATAAAATGACAAAAAACATAACAACTAATTTTTTGAAGAAGAATCCACTTCTTGTAGATTTATTTTTATAAAATAAAATTTTGCAATTTTTTGCTGCCCGGATATGACTCTTTGATGAATTTTGAATAAAAATTTTACAGCAGATACATCATCTCTCTAAAACACTGTCATTTTTGTGAAATATCCAGTCAGCGTAGAAAATATAGTGGAAAAATTCATCTTTCGGTATCTACGCCACTTAACAAGCTTGACAAAACTTCATTCACATCACATAATGAGCATTAATTTCATAAGTACTTGTTCAAAATTTGATCAAAATTGCTCCAACGGTCTGACAGTTATAGCAAAAAAACGATTTTTTAAACTAAATTTTGGAGAACTGTATCTTTCTTAGGAGCAAAATGACATAATGTATGTCAACTTATTTTTTGATGGTACTATCGGATAGTGGATTATTGACATTTAAAACTGGACCACCATGTATATGTAAAATTTATTCTGGTATAATTAATTGATGCTAATGTGGAAGGGTAGACAGAGCGTTTCAGGTTTTATCTGAGGAATGTTGTTAATATAAACAAATTTTGGTTCCAACAAATAGACTGTTCAGTTTGGGCCTGCTTATTTTCAAGGCTACTGACAATATGGCCAAAATGTTTAATTAAAACCCCTTTGTAAAATATAACCCTCAAAATAAATTATTTAAAACAAATAAAAATTAATATGACGTCATATTTTGCTGCCTGCATGGTCAAAATTTTGTTGTCACTTTTATGTGTTTTTGTGTGCTGCTTTTTGTCGATAGGTAAGTCTATTTATAAAAACCTTTTTATAGTTTTTTTATTGAAATGTACAACCTTCTAGCTATTGTTCACCCGTAATCTTGTGTTGAAGAAGGATTTAAATAAAGTCCAAAACGTTAACATTAAAAAAAAAATTTGACTTGAATGCTGTTTCATGAACTGAATGAAGTAAACTGGCCTAAAAAGTTGACCAAGAAAACATAACGAAATATTACATATAATTGGTCAAAGAAATTCAAGTTTAAAAAATTTATTTTTTTTGCTTTTTTTAACTAATAATTGGTCAAACTCAACTCTATGAAATTCAAGTTTAAAAAATTTATTTTTTTTTTTTGCTTTTTTTAACTAATTAGTCTTTTTATTATTTGGTTAATTAGTCTTTATTATACTACTTATAGTCGTTTCACGACCTTGGCTCTACTCTATGCTTTGAATTTTGAACTTTTGCCCCCTGTATATTTTTAACAACGATTTTTATTTGAGGTTATAGGAAAATATTTCTTTCAATTTCATTGCCGTGTTGCCAATTAACAATGAGATGTTCGATAATACAAGTGTCTTCTTCTTAGAGTTAAACAAGATTCATAAATTAATATATATTAAGTAACTTGTTAATGTTAAATCGGTTATTTCAAGGACAGCAAGCATTGGTGTTTTAATGATAGACATCTATTACTTATTAATTAATCCGTACTAAAATTGTTCTTTAATCTGTTGGTTTTTATACAGCCAAATAATGACAATTCTTTACTTAAATGTGACAAAGTTCAGTGTTTTGAACTCTTTGAATAATAAACCAAAAAATTTCTTCCTCGGCGTTTTAAAAATTGTTGTCGTTTCATTATACAGGAAAAAATCTGTTTATAGGATAGATATCCAAAAAGATCGTGAGCAGTCTATATGCACTATATTTCATTTTTTTCTAAGCTAACAATTTATACTACTTAAGAAATGTAGACACCGCTAATAAAACACAACATGTTAAATACACATATTTCACAGGTTTAGATTCAAAGCTTATCTTTCTAACCGCGTTTTAGGTGTTTTATACAATACAACATACATTCTTATACTTATACACGGTGTTTCAGGTTTTAATACGCAAACTTAAACCGTGCAATCTATGTCTAAAAATAACTATAGTTTGTAAAGTAAACTATATTCCAAAGATGCTTTGTTAAAGAAATACAGGATGTTAAAATTCTCTACCAATTTGCATTATAAAATTCAGATGTTTATTTCTGAAAATAAAATTAAAAAAAAATTGTTTGAACGGTTACAGATACGGAATCAATAAATGATATAAAAAAGTTTCTAAATCGAATAAGAACTTTGAATTTTTAAGAAAAAAACCATTATTGGCTCACTAGAAAACAATTTGGGGAGCTACAACTACAAGAAAATGAAAACTTCAACATTGTATTTCTTTAACGAAGCATTTAACAGCTTTAACCTAAACTAAAAAAGTGTGAATTCATACGATATAATATTATTAAATATTTTATCTATACTTGGTATCCTGAATATTTTATATCATCAGTTGCAGCAGTTTGCAAAAAAAAAATATTAATGTTTCCACTATGTTTATTATAAAATTTTTGGCAATACATACTAATGAGTTTCATTTTAAATTTGATATAATTTTTTTATCGAATATAATTATAATTCTTTAGGACAAGTCTGAATGCAAGATTTTCTAAACTTTTACATACACGAAACGTATTTTGTGGACTATATCCCGAATAAAAATCTACTGTCATTTCTATAATATAACCTTTTTTAGTTTAAATTGACAGATTTTATTAGATATGCCGGCAATTGGTTACATAGTAGCTATAATTTGAATAATTTGGTCACAAGAAGGATGGAATTTTAAAATGGGAAATAATTTATTGAATTTAATGGTCAGTCTAACACCATTTGCAACCAAAACCATTCATCATTCATTTCTGTTTCGTTCTTGAGTTATTTTCAAAAAATCATAAACGAGCATTTTGAAAAAAAGTGTTGCGTTGCAATGATTAAGCTAATTTGAAAATTTTTAAAATTTAACTTGAACATTGTTAGAGCAACTTTTTAAGGACTATTTTCCTGAGTATTTGCTTTTCAGTTCCCTCGTTTCGGTTTTGCAAGATATTATAAGATCAACTTTTTTTTCCTATGAACGAAATTCGAAAATCACGTTTTTTGCTTTGAAAGTATACAGGGTGATTCACGATGATGGAATATTAGAAATATCTAGAAAACGACTCAACATTTTACGCTGAAATTTTGAGCGTAGCCTAGGTTGAGTTCAAACTCTCTTTCCAAAATATTTTGGACTTTGCTATGTTGCCAGATCAGTCGGAAAGGACACCAACTTTTGATTTTCAAATCGAACACCCTGTTCCTAATCTTATTTTTGAATTCCTCGTAAGAAGGTTAGTAATTAATGATAATATTTCCCTATACCTATCTTGCACCGTTTCTTAGATATTTCATAAAAATGGTCGATTTATCAGCAAAACGGTAGTCTAAACATTAATTAAACTCTCAAGTCCTGAAAGGTTTGCTAATATGACCTTTTGTCCTCAGTTGGACAATACTACATAATTGAAAAGCCCAGAGAGAGAAAATGAAAAAAAAAACCTACAGGGTGGTCAGTATTTACGTTTTAGTCGGACAGATAGAAAAACTGCCAAACGTCCGTTTTTTTATTGGAAACATCGGTGTTTTATAGTTTGTATTAAAAGAATATCGTATATATATATATCGTTCAATCGTAATCCATACTACTCTGAATACAGACACCTGCTTCGGCTTAATGACTAGTTGTCGTTCCTATAACCACAACATGTTCCGACAGATATTTGTGAAATTCAACTTGGTTTAAACTGAGCACAAGCAGGTGTCCGTATTCAGATTAGTATGGATCACGATTTTATAGGCACTTTAAGGAAAAACTTTTAATAAGTCAGAAACAGTTGAAGTTAGGTATAGGAAGAATATACATAGATTTGTTCTAAATTTAATGTTCTTTTATTACAAACCATAATACATTATAGGATCCATTTAAAAAAACGAATTTCTGGTAGTTTCTCTATCCGACTTAAAGGTAAATATTGACCACCCTGTAGGTTTTTTTATTTTCGGTCTCTGGGCTTTTCAACCACCAAATGTCACATAAGCAAACCTTTCAGGACTTGAGAGTTTAATTAATGTTTAGACTACCGTTTTGCTGACAAATCCACCATCAATGTCTTGAAATCAAACTTTACAGGGTAGCCAACGTTGCTACACTGTGAAGTTTGATTTCTTGAATGAGATTGGAAACAGTGGGTTCCATTTGAAAATCAAAAGTTTCTGTTCTTTCCGAATGATCTGACAACACCGCAAAGTCCAAAATATTTTAGATCCAAACCTAGGTAGTACCCAACCTAGGCTATACTTTAAATTTAAACCAAAAATATGGAGGCGTTCTCTAGATACTTCTAATATACCATCAGCGTAAATCACTGTGTATAACATGTTAGGAAAAACTTTGTATTTATGTTAAAAAAAATAAATAAAAAGCAATTTTTAAGGTGGCATTGACTTGCAAATAGTACTTAAGCAATGTCGTTTTCGTCAAAACATCCAAAATAATTTTTAAAAAGCATCTAAATAAGTGAGCTAAAAATTTCAAAACCTATCGACAAGCGAACGGGACAATATTTGAGAATTTACCAGATTAGAACTAAATGGCGTTTATTTGCATTGATAGTCAGTTAAGTTTAGACCTTTATTTCATATTACATTTTTCATCATTTAGTTTATAGTTACCACATAACGTCAAACTGCGTTTGAATACATATAAATCGGAAAGCTGAGTCTGAAATGTCGGAATTTTGTAGTTTATTTCGAAAAAAATGTCTTTTGGTTAAAAAATAAACATACGCTGTGAGTAAAAAGTCCGGCAACCCTTAACTATTTCGAAAAATATTCTACATATTGAAAAACCTCGAATATAAAAATTTTCGCATTTTAAACGTTTTACCGTTATGTGATTAATGAATTTACAGGGTGTCACAAGATGGCAATGAAATGATGTTAAGTTTTTTCTTATGGAATGACATGTCTTAATGACATTTTCTGATTCCGTCTCTCATTCTGATATATCATGAAATACCAGGTGTCCAAGAGCACCCTGGACATAGGATTAACATGGAAAATGGTTTTGATTTTTTTGCGCCTGTACGGTTTATTTAATGGAAAAACGCTTTAGATAAAAGTTGTAGAGCACATTTTCGGCTATCAACTTGTAATTTTTTCAATACCGTAGAGTTGACCATTAAGACGAAAAACGGATCTAAAATTCGGAAATTTTAAATCTCCGCCAAGCGGTCGTTAAGGAAAGTTTATATCCGGTCGTGTTACCAACCTTTCAAAATCATAACAAATCGTTGTCAGTCATTCTGTAATCAAAACATTCAAAACAAGTTTATTTAGTAATAATTTTGAGTTACTACCCACATAATGCGAAGAAAATACAATCAAATCGTGATAAAAACACTTTATCAGTAGCCACAGCCCAAAAATCTGGTAAGTTGCATTCATAACCTCATTGAATGTCTATACTAAACTTATTTACTTTGTAGCAAAATTCTTAAAGAAAACACTGGTTTTCCTTGCAAATCTTAATGAGGATGACCGAATCACCTATCTCAAGCCTCTTCATAACACTACCAAACGATTTAAAGTGATGAAAACAGTGGACAATGAAGATCTTTGAAGATAAGTTTCCTACTGTACAGGGACAACAACAAAGGGGCCAAATACTTCCTTCAAAAGTGATGTGATTTAGTTTCAATGTGCTTAACTTCATGGACTATCATCAGCGAGGATCTTCACCAGTGTTGCAACTAAACTTAAAATGATTCAGTGTTGATATCTGACTTAAATCTCAAAATTTGATGTGCATGTGAAATGTGAATAATCTTAAACTGGCTATAAAACCTCTGAGAAACCCCTTCTAAGAAGAGAATATGGACTTACACAGTCAAATTATCAGTCAGGTGACAAAACTTTTTGTATATGGGTAGGTATTGTCGAAAAACCAACTTTTCAATTGAGCTATCTACATGAGCTGTTCTATTCTAGGTTTAGGTATTAACATTATAATTGTGTTCTTTTTCCACACACTCAATTGTTCCAAATAAAACTTTGTACACTGAACATTTGTATTAATTATTTATTCACAGTTCAAGGTACAGTATACATTTTCTTCAAGTGAAAAGCTTAGGTACAATTAGGTGGCAAAGAAAACTGGTCTTACCACATAAACAGTGATTGTTCCACAGGATTGAGTGTGAGTGGGTGAACCTGTCACCATACAAGCTATGCTAAAAACAACTTTGTCTTACTAACCTAATAGTGGAGTTCCAAATTAGCAAAGGTTGAAATGTAGTGATTGAAAGTCTCTAAAGAGAAACAATTTGCTTCTAATTCAATACACCATTTCACAGGACATACCTTTACTAATCAAATGTGAACTCGAGTTACACATTACTTGCAAATAAACTATTTTTGGTTAGTAGACATTTTACAAGTATCCTTGTAGGTGAATGATGTTCAAGTTAACTAATGGAGCTAATTAAATATCAGTACTTACCTTACCCTGTAGAGATGGGAAAAAACATTGACAATCAGTTATAAAAAATGCCTTTTTTATTAACATCATACAATGTAAAACCACTTAAATACTATGGTGTGTTGATAACAATACAAAACAGAAGGATACAATAAAACTATCAGTCACATAGGTCACTAAATTGCATCACTTTTGAGGGAAGTATTTACCCTCTTTTGTGGTCCCTGTAATAGTAAAGCAACTTATCTTCAAACATCTGCAGGCCTTCCTAGTCCATTGTTTTTATCACTTTAAATCGTTTGGTAGTGTTATGAAGAGGCTTGAGATAGGTGATTCGGTCATCCTCATTAAATATTTGCAAGCAAAACCAGTGTTTTCTTAAAGAATTTTGCTACAAAGTAACTAAGTTTAGTAGAGACATTGAATGAGGTTATGAACGCAACTTACCAGATTTTGGGACTGTGGCTCCTGATAAAGTCTTTTTATCATAATTTATTTGTATTTTCTTCGCAGTATGTGGGTAGTAACTCAAAATTATTACTAAATAAACTTGTTTTGATTTCAGAATGACTGACAACGATTTGTTATGATTTTGAAAGGTTGGTAGCACGACCGGATATAAACTTTCCTTAACGACCGCTTGGCGGGAGATTTAAAATTTCCGAATTTTAAATCCGTTTTTTGTCTTAATGGTCAAATCTACGGTATTGAAAAAATTAGAAGTTGATAGCCGAAAATGTGCTCTACAACTTTTATCTAAAGCGTTTTTCCATTAAATGAACCGTACAGGCGCAAAAAAATCAAAACCATTTTCCCATGTTAATCTCCTATGTCCAGGGTGCTCTTGGACACCTGGTATGTTGTATGGTTAACTTGTACAGTTGCATTCATCCATAATTATTATTTTTAAATCATCTAAATTTGACGGTTTTGTAGCATATACCTTATTTTTTACGTGGCTCCATAGAAATAATTGTAGAAGCGTCAAATCTGGTTATCGAGATGGTAACTCATTTCAAGCAAACGAACAACACAAAATACAAGTTAACCATACAAAATGTCAAATATGCACAAGAATATCTCTAGGAAATAAGACGCTATTTACAAAGTGTGGTATTCACTGTATTTTTTAATAACTCTCAAAGTAACAATCAATTAATTAACCACCGGATGAGAACAAAATTTAAACTGGAAACTCGTCCTCCGATTTATCTGTAATAAATTGTAAAGCTTAAAGTCCTTACACCTTTTCAATACTTTAATAACATATGCCTGTAGTTATACACCACCAACTTCTTTAAAAAAACGTATTTAGCTACTTAACTGTAGATAATAAAAATTTTTAGTTGTGTCAAATAGATTCCCAGATTTACCACCGTGCGTCGCGTGTAATGGGTATTATTTACAATTTAACGTGGCATTTCCATCCAAACAGATCAATTTACTATTGAATAAACTGTTGTTCACATCGATGAAATCCCAGTTTTTACCGCGGTAAAAATCTTGATTTTCAGATCAGTGTTGTTAGGGAAATATAACCAGTTACATTGTTACCTACCACGTTTTTGATCACACATTAAACGTCAAATATTTAGTTACGTATACGCAAAAAACATCTTTTTGAAAGTGAGTTTAAGCTGACTCGTTGAAAAACCTTGATCAAAAAAACTATACAATTTAGGGTTTTTGAAGCGGAAGCAATTCTGTCTTCACCAACTATAGATAGCGCCAGGTTAGTTCTTTTGGTTTGCAACGCACTAGACTAGAACTTACATCTTGGTTAAAACCAATCTACCTCAAACATTAGTTTGTCGAGCAGAATATAACTCTACTTCATATGTTTATGATATTTTTTTCCTGTATTTATACTCATTCAGTGTTTTCTTAAGCAAAAGGGCTTAACACCAGCTCAAAAATTATTATATTTATATTAACGTGGCTGAAATGCTTTAATTTGTTTAATACCAGAGTTGAGGTTTATTTAAAATGTGCGTAGCCATCGATTTTTTGGTTACCATATCTATTGCAAAAACAGGTCAAAAAAGGTTTTTTAAGACTATCAAATTTTGGACATTGACACACTATAATAAATGTACATAAAGTCATAGCTATTCTGTCCTTTCACAAATTACATTTACGTTGGTTGAGAATTGATAGTAAACTATTTTTTATTTCAGGCACAAGTTGCTGTGTACACAATTCCAATTTCCAAATGTGGATCATGAAGCAAAATAGCCTTACTACAAATGTTTGACGCGCTTAGAACCACGAAAGGAACGTCATGACGTCAAATTTCATCAAAATCAACAATCCTGCAAGTACTTCTGTGGGCAACTTGATACCCAAATTAGCAATTGTGATCTATACCAAGTATACCACAAATACTATTGCCTTGAAAAAGGTTCAATGCATCTGAAATAAATAAATGTATGGGATTTCATAGCATGGAATTCTTATTTATTTTAATAATAAACTAAAGATGGTCGGGTGAGTTGGGTGTAGTTTTATTTTTTATTTTGCTTTTCTATTACTGTACTTTTACTGTTTTGCCATATGCAGCATTTATTATGTGCGTTATTTATTATTTTGTCAGGTCAACAGTATTTGGCCTTATTTGGAGTTCTTATTTAATGTCGGTAATGTGTATTAGGGAAAGTGTCATTCCTTTTTATGTCAATCTACGCATGGCGAACTGAGTAACTGTGCAAAAGTTGACATTGGGAGTGAACAAAGACCAGCAATCAGCCATTCATATCTATCAAACTTATTTACTGAATTTATTTATTCTTTACCGACCTCCTTGACTTGTTCGGTGTTCTTATTTTGCCCGGTTGTAGTGGCGCTTAAACTTAGAAAGAACTATGCAAAAACAACATTTTCCAAACTTAAAAACTTCCTATTAGCTTGCAGTCTGTCGCTAGCACTTAGACTACGGGTAGTAAAGTGTTACATATGGCCCATCTTACTGTACGGCGCAGAAACGTGGCCTCTCAAAGCTGGAACCCTGAACGGCATCGAAGCGTTTGAAATGTGGACCCACCGGAGACTCTTGAGCGTGCCGTGGACCGCACATGCCACGAATGAAGAAATTTTAAGAACTGCAGGCTACGAACGAGAAATACTTAGCATCGTTAAAGAAAGAAAAGTTTCCTACCTCGACCATATCCTTAGAGGTGGCAAATATCACATTCCTACACTAATTCTACAAGGAAAAATATAGGGGCATCGTGGTCGAGGAAGAAAGCAACACTCCTGGCTAAAAAACATACGGGACTGCTGTAACATCAGCGACGCAGTCACCATATTTGGAAGAGCCGAGAACGGCACTTGGCACATTGTATGAAGAGTACAGACAATCGCTAACGTGCGGCTAAGCAAAGGGCACAAGAAGAAGCAGTCGCGCAATTAAGTACGCGTATGTGACATAATGCTGCACGGTCTATATCGGACCTCGTCCTGCCTTACCAGATCAAGGACATACAAAATATTTCTCTCAATTTTTTTACATTCCATGTCATCCTCCTGATCGGGGTCACTTTTAATTGGGGTTCGTAGCACTGGTGCACTAAGCAGGTTCTTTTTTTCTTCTGTTGAAGTAACCTAATCAAGTCATGAGGATGTTGGGTCGAAAGGGAGCAATTTTAAAACTTGATAAGTTAGATGGCAGAAGGTTGTGTATATAGCAACTTTGAGTTTTTAAATGTAAACATTTTAAAAACCAAGAAGACACCTTATTATGTTTTCCAGATATTTAATAATAATTAGAAAGTATACTTAATGTCAATATAAAAAAACTCGACATAACACCAATGAAATTCAGGTAATTGGAAGCATCAACTGAGAAGGGTTGAGGTGCTTTTCTTAACTTTAATATTGCTCTCTCAATTGAATCGTTAACTTTCAGGATCCTTTCTATCACATAGAAAGTACTGTTACATCTAGTATACACTTCCTGTAATAATTTGTACTCCTTATAAGTAGCATTTCCATCAATGTTTTGCTTTTTCATGAAAAGGATCCATAATAAAAAAAAGTCATTCATCGAGTAGAATTAATAATACATTTTTTACATCTTTTTAAAAACACTTAAAGGTCGTTATTCTTTTAATGTGATCTGGTAGGAGATTAAAGCATTTTAAGGACATGTATACAGGACTTTTTTTTAACAAAGTTAATCTGTGTTGATGGTAATTTACATCTGCTGTTCTGGTGTTGTAAGTATGAAACGTTTCCAGATTAAATCTACTCTTATTTTTAAAAAAGAATGACACACATTCATATACATACAGTCCAAAAACTGTTAATAGACGATTTTCATTAAATTTACTTCTGCAAGAATCCCTAAAGCCCATCTTTAGTATAACTCTTATAGCGCGGTTTTGAGCAACAAATACTTTGTTCATTGAACTGTTTCAACCCCAGAAAATAATCCCATATTTAATAACGGACTCGAAGTTTGCACAGTACAAAATTCTCAAGCTATTTGTATCCTGCAGATACCTAGATGTAACCCTTATTCCGTAACATATTGAAGCAAGTCTATGTATCAACCCTTGCACATGTTCATCCCAGTTCAGAAATTCATCCATAGCAAGTCCCAAGTACTTTGTACTATGCAAGACGCTGGACTCACTATCACAAAGCGACAAAAACTGCTGTCTTTCTGTTTTTGATTGGGAACTGTCTATTCCCTACAAGAAGATTAGTGTCATCTGCATAACAAGTAATAGCCTCATCCGGACTAGTTGCCATAGACGCTGAGCAATATTTTTTTCCACATGTGGACTCTCTAACAATCTGCCTTCTCCCAGTTAAGTATGATTAAACAGACTTAGGGCATTTCCCCTGACCCCATACAATTCAAGTTTGTCTAGAAGAAGATGTGGATCTACACAGTCGTATGTTTTAGATAGGTCTAAGAATATTCTCATTGCTAAACAGCCTTTTTCCAAGGTCTATTATTTTTCTTGTAAATTCAAACACAGCAGTGTATGTTGATGATCCAGCCAAATATGTATGTTGAATGGGTTGTATTAAATTAGACCTATTCATAAAGTGTAAAAGTCTATCACACATTACCATTTAAAATAATTTTGCAAAGGAAGGCAGAATACTAATAGTTCTGTAGTTGTCCAAAATTGATGGATCGCCTTTCTTAAAGATCGGTCTAATTACTGCTGTTTTTAACTGGCTAGGAAAAACATCCTGCTCCAAAGCATTGTTTATCAGAAATGACAAAACATGGCAAATGTATGGAACTGTCATCTTTACAATACTAGCAGGAATCTCATCCACACCAGCATTGTACTTATTCTTGTACTCTTCATTTTGGTAGCAAATCCACATACCTCGGCCTCAGACACTGGCCTTAATAACATAGACCGGCTATTAGGATTAATTTGAACATCAGTCTTAACATTGTTTAATATTTTTATTATATCTGGAATTTTATTCAACAAAAATTTATTATAAAGAGTAGGCAACTGCTCTATGTTCTCACCAATTCCAATATCCGAGTGTTCTTCTTTGCCTATATTTTCCCTATATATTGCCCACATACATTTAGATTTGTTATCAGATGTCAAAATACGTTTTTGATACCGCTCAGACCTAGTAATTTGCAAAAGATTGTCATATTCTTTTTTTACTACTTTGTACTGAGTTTTATATTTACTGTCCAATCTACATAACATAAGAGGAATGTCCAGTCTATTTTTGCAATCTTGTACCTTCGGGTTCGATTTGTCGTGTTGACTTGTTTTTATTACTTAATTTTAAAGGAAAACTATAATTAAAGATGTTAATAAAATCTCGCATAAAAATATTCCATTGTGAATCAATGTTTTCATTTCCGTTATTATAGACTAAAGACAAATAATCATTTTTCAAGTAATTGACAAAATACAACTTACTTTCCTTACTATAGAATCGCCTATAAGATGCCATATTTATACTAGGTGCCTCTAAGTAGAGTTATTGTTTTCTCCAGTATTAAAGATAGTTTGTCTAAATCCTTGTGATTCCAGCATTGATAGCATATCCAATTTAAGCTTATTATCTTTTAGCAATTCAACATTAAAGTCTCCTGCTATGCAAATTGTTTTGGGTTTTTGTCCCATACCGGCATTCAGTTTTTCAATTACTTTTCAAAAAACGAAATCACCCGAAGGTGGCCTATTAATACAAACTACCCTAATTGTTACCCCCTGAAAATGACAGACCACTACAGCACACTCTATTTTACGTGCAATTGAAAGTTTACTTACATCTTTTCTGGTATTAAACTCCACAGTTTTATGTACCGGGTCTTCCACTAACAGAGGTCATCGGCGATATCTCAAAAACTATGAAAGACAACTTTGAAAAAAAATATATATATAACTAATGTGGCAAAGAGAAAATGCTGAGAATATTTTTTTTAAACTCTAACTCTTCTGCTAAGTGGCGCAACTTACAAAATAAACGCAAAAAAAATGAAATAACTATGAAAATCTAAATGAAAAGCTATGTTTAAAATAACACACTTACGTTTTCTAAGCAATTCTACACATTTTTTGTATAAGAAAGTTTTCTCTAACTTCACGCGTTTTCCGTTGAGGGCGCTGCGAATCTCGTCACAGAAAAATTTAAATATCTTGATAACGGATAATTATTATTTAATGAAGTAATAGCTCGTTGGAAAGGTATTGGTTTGCTCTATTTAATAGTCTATAACACAATTTATTTTAGTTAACTAACTAACTGCTAGAGGGCGCTTTTTCAAAAAATCGCAATTTCTTGCGTTTATCTCAGAAAACTTAAATGAAATGGTACCTCTTTTATATTTTAGATAGAAAGAGCATAAAATTTTGATTACGTCCTGAAAGTTTCAAGTCGCTATCAATATTCGTTTCATAAATATGCATGTTTAAAATCGATGCGCCCTAAACAGATTAAATTAAAAAACTAGGTCTATAGTTATTAGGTTATAAAATGAACGGGCTTCATACCTTAATATTAATAACGAGTTAAACTTAAACTAACTTAAAAATAGTGTTTAACGTATGCACTTAAATTATATAACAGAAATGATTGAAAAAAGCAGATAAACATGTAACGAAGTGTTTAAATTCGTTACTAATATTCCACCAAACGGGTGAAACTGTGCACCATAGAACATTGTGAATTTCCGTATACGGTTTGGCGGAATTGTGGAGGGGGTGGGCCTCGAGCGACGAGCCGATCGAAACTGTGGCGCTCCTGCGTTGAGTGGCGGCGGCCCCACTACCGACGCGTCATTATAGTGGGGGCCCTGAGAATAGTATAAATGTGGCCCCGTAGCACTAAGCAGGCAGTCTCGCACCGCCTTCGCGAAACTCTCTCTCTGGTAAACCGTTTCGTGCCGTTCCGTCCGTCCGTAACCGTAAGTACCGTGGCTTGGTGGCGTAGTGTCGCCGGGCTTGCCCATCATGTAGGCGCATGTCGCATGATCCTTTACCTTATGTTCTGGCGTATGGTCGGAACATGTCCGTCACCCTTCTTTCCCCCCTGTTGGCGTAGAGTCGCAGGGTTACCTGGTCATGTAGGCGCATGTCGCATGATCCTTTACCTTATGTTCTGGCGCATGGTCGGAACACGTCCTTCACCTTTCTTTCCCCCCCTGTTGGCGTAGAGTCGCAGGGTTACCTGGTCGTGTTGGCGTAGTTCGCATGACGTCACCCCACCGCAACACGTTTTGGCGTATGGTCGAACGTGGTCCCGTCCCGAACCAAGTATGGCGTAGTGTCGTACGGACGTTCGTCCTCTGGGTCCTGGCGTAGTGTCGGACTCCGTCTCTTGTTCTCTCTTATGGTAGTTCTCACCAAAGCGAGACGGCCGCCGAACATTACCGCGTTAGTTTTAGGCACCGTAGGTTAAGCACGCGTTCGCTAGGATAAGACCGGAAGTTTATGGTTAAGGGGTACTTTTTAAGTTTCTTGCACCGTGCGGAGTTTTAAGTTTGTTTTAAGTTTCACCGTATGTTTACTTTCCCGAATAAAGAAAGTTGATTTGTTACCAGTTTGTTTTACTCATCCTTGCGGAGCTCACAAACCCAGAAACTTCGTTCTCCACTGTTTAAAAGCAGCCCGAAGGCAAACGTGTTCCTGCTGGCACGTAACAATTCAGTAGGTGGCGCCCGAGTCCAAAGCGGTTGGTTAAAAGGATTTTCAAAAACGCGTCACACATTGCGTGGCTTTTAAGTTACTGCATTATACCGTTGACCTGTCTTGCATCGCATCCGACCCGTACCGTAACTAAGTTGCACACTCCCACTCTCGTTCTTGTCTAATTAAGGGGAGGGGGGATTTAAGATACGCTTGTTTGAATAATTAATTGATTTGGTTAAGTTTGCTGGCGCTTTAGACTAAGCAAAGAAAATAAACGTTAGTTGATTGGTATTTTTGGCTTTTATTAGCGTTGTCACCAACTGAACCACTGTTACCACAGATTGACGCGAACCTTGTCTCCAGCTGTTTAAAAGCTACCAAGGCATACGAATTGTGTTTCCTGGTTCACATTTTGAAAACTCTAAATACTTTCTTGCACACCCTTTAATTCGAACACCCGAATAAATAGCGTCACAAAAGTACACAGGGTGATTCACGGTGATGGTATATTTAGAAGTATCTAGAAAACGACTCCATATTTTTTGAGTGTAGCCTAGGCTGAGTTCAAACTTTCTTTCCAAAATATTTTGGACTTTGCGATGTTGCCAGATCAGTCGGGAAGAACACCAACTTTTGATTTTCAAATAGAACACCCTGTTTCTAATCTCATTTTTGAATTCCTCGTAAGAAGGCTAGTAATTAATATTAATACTTATACCTATCTTGCATCGTGTCTTAGATATTTCATAAAAATTGTGGATTTGTCAGCAAAACGGTAGTCTAAACATTAATTAGATTTTCAAGTCCTGAAAGGTTTGCTGATATGACCTTTTGTCCTCAGTTAGACAATACTACATGGTTAAAAACCCCAGAGAGAGAAAATAAAAAAACCTACAGGGTGGTCAATATTTACCTTTTAGTCGGACAGATAGAAAAACTGCCAAAAATTCGTTTTTTTAAATGGATCCATCGTTGTTTTATGGTTTGTATTAAAAGAACATTAAATTTAGAACAAATCCATGTATACACTTCCTATACCTTACTTCAACCGTTTCTAACTTACTAACAGTTTTCCTTAAAGGGCGCATACAATCGTAATCCATACTGCTCTGAATACGGACACCTGCTTGGGCTTAATGACCAGTTGTCGTTTCTATAACAACAACATGTTCTGACAGATATTTGTCAAATTCACCCTGGTTTAAACTGAGCACAAGCAGGTGTCCGTATTCAGATTAGTATTGTGATGCCCCGGGAAAATATTAGCAATTTTCTTTTTGACTGACGCATTCCTGCTCCCAGAATGACGTAAATTTCGTAGTATAAATATTTCCACCATTTTGTCAAACAGTCAGTCAAAATCGGGCAGTCAGAACTGAAACGTCGTCAAGTCGAAGACAAGTGTGAAAAGTCGGTTAAAGTCCAAAAAAGACCCAATGGGGTCAAGTTCTAGTTATGTTCACTAGTGCAAAATAAGTTCTACCAAAATTCTTAAGTGTGCAAGATCTGTGAAACTAAGGTGTTTGGAAAACCTTTCAAAATTCTCGTAAACAAACCACGTAGCCGCTTGACCTAAAGCCGGTCACTTGTCAAACGCAACTCAACATGTCCAGAAGGTACGTTAAAGCCAGAATTGCTAACTAGACCTACTGGAACCGAACCGTACCTAGCTGAGTAATTATACAGGGTGTCTAAAAAGTCTGGAATATTGCAAATATCTCGAAAACTGCTGATTTTATTTTTCTCAAAATTTGCGTCTTGTTATAGTAAATAACAGCGCATGACGCGCAAGTATACAGGGTCAGTCACAAAGTATACCAACTTTCTTAATTCAAACCTAACACACTGTATATTACTTTAGATTTTAAGAGTACTTATAAAGGCCAATTCAACGATATACGATTTTTTTTTTTTTAATTTATTTTTTTTTTATTTTTTTTTGTACCTACCTATAACAATGATAGGTGTAACAATGACAGCTAACGTCAATATAATGTTAAATTAATTGGCAAATTTTCCTATTACTTAAAATGGTGTTTTTGAGGAAAAGACTGACATTTTAAGTATCCTTCTCACTCAAAAACACCATTTTAAGTAATAGGAAAATTTGCCAATTAATTTAACATTATATTGACGTTAGCTGTCATTGTTACACCTATCATTGTTATAGGTAGGTACAAAAAAAAAAAAAAGTAATATACAGTGTGTTAGGTTTGAATTAAGAAAGTTGGTATACTTTGTGACTGACCTTGTATACTTGCGAACCTCATTTCACCCTCACGTCATGCGCTGTTATTTACTTTAACAAGACGCAAATTTTGAGAAAAATTAATCAGCAGTTTTCGAGATATTTGCAATATTCCAGAGTTCTTAGACACCCTGTATATGTTTTTGAAACCTGAATAAATGTTTGATCCGAAATTGGTGGTTGTGTCATTTAGGGTATAGCGCTTGCCCCTCGAACCCCAAAAATAAGCTTGTAAGAACCAAAATTGGAAGAAGGCATTTTTGGGCCATTACAGTATGGATCACGATTTTATACGCACTTTAAGGAAAAACTCTTAATAAATCAGCAACGGTTATGTATAAGAGTATACATAGATTAGTTCCAAATTTAATGTTCTTTTATTACAAACCATAATACATTAGTGTATCCATTTATAAAACGAACTTCTGGTAGTTTTTCTATCTGTCCGATAAAGGTAAATATTGACCACCCTGTAGGTTTTTTCATTTTTAGTCTCTGGGCTTTTCCACCATGTGGTATTGTCTGACTGAAGACAAAAGGTCACATAAGCAAACCTTTCAGAACTTGAGAATTTAATTAATGTTTAGACTACCGTTTTGCTGACAAATCCACCATTAATGTCTTGAAATCAAACTTTTCAGTGTAGCCAACGTTGCTACTCTGTGAAGTTTGATTTCAAGACATTGATGATCCAACTCCCGAAACCTAACATCAACCGTTCAACCGAGGATCGTAAACCACAAAACATTAACATTAATTACTAGTCTTCATGCGAGGAACTCAAAAATGAGATTAGAAACAGGGTGCCCCATTTGAGAATCAAAAGTTGATATTCTTTCCGAATGATCTGGCAACGCCGCAAAGTTCAAAATATTTTAGATAGAGAGTTTGGACCTAACCTAAGCTACACGCCAAATTTCAACAAAAAATATTGAGTCGGTCTCTAGATACTTTTAATCTACCATCAACGTGAATTACCCTATATAACATGTTAAGAAAAACTTTGTTTTATATTAAAAAAAAAATAAATAAAAATCAATTTTTAAGGTAGCATTGACATGCAAATAGTACTTAATCAATGTCGTTTTCATCAAACATCCAAAATAATTTAAAAAAATTATCTAAATCAGTTTGCTAACAATTTCGAGACCTATCGACAAGCGAACGGGACAATATTGGAGAATTTACCATATTAGGACTAAATTGAGTTTATTTGCATTGATAGTAAGTTTAGTTTAGATTTCCTTTATTTCATATTACATTTCTCGTAGTTTAGTTATATCCCACATAACTTAAAACTGCGTTTGAATACATATAAATCGGAAAGCTGAGTCTGAAATGTCGGAATTTGTAGTTTACTTCGAAAAAAATGTCTTTTGGTTAAAAAATGTGTGTAAAATAACCGGCAAGCCTTAATTATTTCGAAAAATATTCTACAATTTGAAAAACATTGTATTTAAAAATTTACGCGTTTTAAACGTTTTACCGTTATGTGATTAATGAATTTACAGGGTAAGTCACAAGATGGCAATGAATTGATGTTAAGTTTTTTCTTATGGAATGACTATGTTTCAAAGACATTTTCTGATTCGGTCTCTCATTCTGATCACATTTCATGAAACATGTTGTATGGTTAACTTGTACAGTTTGGCAGCTACTAATCATTAAAGGAAACTACAATTTCACGTAATGATCAATTTTTTATTTGATTAAATGCTAAAAATGTTCTTGAATTATAATAAAAATGTTCAATGACGTTTTGTAACCTGTCGCGTGTTACAGATTGCATTCTTCCATATTTTTTTTTTCTAATTTTGACATATAAATTGGCACTTTTCGAAACTGACAACAGTGACGTAACGTCCTACTTTTCGTAACTAGTTATGAAAAGTAGCACTTTTTGTAACTAGTGATGAAATGGCCATTTCTTAACTAGTTAATAAATGAATAGGACAATTTATTAGCTTTTCTGTGAAAGTAAAAAATAAGTACAATCTAATATCAAAAGGAACATAACAATTTAAAAAATCAATTATTGTAAATATTAATTACACAATTTGTACAGTTCGACAAGTTGATGCCCGAATTTGTCTTGCTGTTGCTTGAATTTGTTGTTACAGCAAGTGATTTGGCACTGCTTGTTTCACCAAGAATGCTAGCAGAAATGCTTTTTTTGTTTTCAATCGAGTTTTCAATATATCCCTCGGCAACAGAGTTCGATTTCCATCCCCCATGTTGTTTTATTTTCAACAAATTGGCTCCAGAGTCTGCAAGAAAGGTAGCAGACGACCTTCGAAAGCAATGTCCAGTGAATAATCCTGAATTTTTTAAACCAAGTAATTCAGCAATTTTCTTTGTTAACTGGCCAATACTATTAATACCTACTGGTTGTATACTGCATTTACCATGTAGGTAGTTAATAAAAAATCTGTTGTGCTTCAAATTTTTTGGTCGCATATTTATGTATCTTCTTAGTATATCCACAAAACTGATTCCCTCAATACCTCCTTCCGTTATGACAAATTCACGTGATGTTTTTGTTTTTGTGATTGGAATGTTAACTCGAAAATGCGTGCATCTATTACATCTTCATTCCGAAGAAACGTTAATTCCTCCTTTCGACAGGCGCCTGCTACACCTACAATAAGGACCACCTGAAATATGAAAATATTAATCTAAGTGATTATATCGAAATTTTGTGTAATAGTTTAGGCCTACCTTAGCTAACAGTCACTTGGAATCATCTGCCTTTTTTAAAAACTCCGACATGTTTTCTCTAGTAAACACATTAGATTTCTTCGCCTTATACCCATCGCTGCATCTTTTTAAATACGCAATCAAACTGTAATAACCTTTAATGTCTTTGCCTTTCTTCAGAGACAGCTCCGCTCTCAACATTGAATAAAATGACCATAATGTTGAAGATTTAAGATACCTCTTTTCCTCGAAGTAAGCAAGCATAACTTTTTCATTTATGTGTTTTACCTTTTTTGATTTAAGCCATATTTCAAATTTTTCGTAAGCTGTATTGTACAGCGACTTAGATTTTTCGGGAATGAGAGTCAGCACAACTTTTCTTGCAGCCTCTTCGATATCACTCGGTAATTCTGAATCTAAGTTCATTTTTCAGTTAAATTATCGCACCATTAAATATCTGTCGCAAAATTTCTCGCAATGTTTGTTTACAGCATAAACAATATTTGACGTGGCAAAATTTTGATATATTAATAATACACGCACAAGTCACCATGGATATTTCATTTGGAACAACTGGTGGGGGATTGGGAGGTAGGAATAGATGTTGGATGTAAAACTATAATTTAGTTTGTACCACTTTTAACTATTTACCATCCAAAATTAGAAAAAATCATGTATAAAACACGTTTCGAAAATGTCTAATTGTGTAACTCATTCAAATTGCAGGAACTCGCTTTGCTCGTCCTGCAAACACTCATTTCTTACACAAAATCGCACTTTTCAAAGTCCTTACACCTTTTCAATACTTCAGTAACATATGCTTGAAGTTATACACCACCAATTTAAAAAAAAAAAAATTTAAAAAAAAAAAAAAACGTATTTAACTACTTAACTGTAGATAATAAAAATGTTTAGTTCTGTAGAAAAAAAATCATTTATGTCCAAATAGATTCCCAGATTTACCACCGTGCCTCGCGTGTAATGGGTATTATTCACAATTTAACGTGGCATTTCCATCCAATCAGATCACTTTACTATTGAATAAACTGTTATTCACATCGATAAAATCCCGGTTTTTACCGCTGAAAGTGATTTTAAGCTACCTCGTTGAAAAACCTCGATAAAAAGAAAACTACTTAAAACCTACTAGAATTTAGGGATTTTGCAGCGGCAAGCAATTCTGTGTTCACCAACTAGATAGCGGCAGGTTAGTTCTCTTTCTTTGCAACGCACTAGACTAGAACTTACACCGTGGTTAAAACCAATCTACCGCAAACATTATTATGAAAAGTAGAATTTATAACCAAGGTATGCAATGATTAGATTAATTCAAGCGTTTGTCCAGCAGAATGTAACTCTACATCATATTTTTATGATTTTTTTTTCTGTATTAGAACTTATTCAGTGTTTCCTTAAGCAAAAGCGCTCAACACCAGCTCAAAAATTATTGTAACATAGTAATAGTAGTTACACTATGTTCCGTACCTACATTTGCTTCGGTCTCCCCCAATACCAGACTTATGTAAACAAGATTGGCGAATTGGGTCATGATGTGGTATAAATACAGCTTCAAAGCACGTACTAATCACCGAACTCTGGGGTCTTCCCAGAGGGAAGTCACTGACTGATCTCTGGACAGTCTGGGTTTTACCATCTGTGTAGCTTTTAGTGGAGCAGTTGGTAACCAAGTGCAAGCACCCGGAAATCAGCTTGTCAAAGGAAATAGCACGGGCGAGCAGCATTAGTTGCCGTACCGGCTTATCTCCCTTTAACAGTACCTAAGCGTCTTATTCGGCGTGGTGAATGCCCTGGGACACTAGTCTAGGGTTCTATTCACCCCCGGTAAGCGTGCGCCCTCCGCGAACCCCTACAGACGCTCCATACATCATGATCCTCGCCATCTTGGCAATCTGGGAGTAAGACCATTGTATCAATCATCTTGAATAAAAGTGGATTACCGGTACACCTGTGTTTCCTTCCTCTGAGCTACCTCTTAACGTGACATTATTATATCTATTTTCACATGGCTGAAATGCTTTAATTTGTTTAATACCAGAGTTGAGGTTTATTTAAAACTGATGATGTATGTGCGTGGCCATCGATCTTTTGGTTACCATATCTATTGCAAAAACAGGTCAAAAAAAGTTTTGTAAGACTATCAAATTTTATATATTGAGACACTTTAATAAATATACATATTCTGTTCTTTCACAAATTACATTTACGTTGGCTGAGAATTGATGGTAAACTAGTTTTTATTTCAGGCACAAGTTGCTGTGTAAACAATTTTCAAATGTGGATCATGACGCATAACAACCTTACTAGAAATGTTTGACGCGCTTAGAACCGCGAAAGGATCGTCACGAGGTCAAATGTCACCAACATCAACAATCCTGCAAGTACTTCTGTCGGCAACCCGAATTAGCAATTGTGATCTATACCAAGTATAGGTACCAAAAATACTTTTGCCTTGAAAAAGGTTCAATGCATCTGCTAAAAAATAAATAAATGTATGGAATTTCATAGCATGGAATTCTTATTTATTTTATTAATAAACTAAAGATGGTCGGCTGAATTGTGTATAGTTTTATTTTCTATTACAGTTCTTGTTAAGCATTTATTATGTGGGTTATTTATTCTTTTGTCAGCTCCACAGTATTTGACCGAAGAGTTCGTATTCAATGTCGGTAATGTGTATTAGGGAAAGTGTCATTCCTTTTAATGTCAATCTACGCATGGCGAACTGAGTAACTATGCAGAAGTTGGCATTGGGAGTGAACAAAGACCAGCAATCAGTCATTAATATCTATCAAACTTACTTACCGAATTTATTTATGCCTTACCAACCTCCACCTGTTCAGTCTTCTTTGTCCGGTTGTAGTCGCGCTTAAACTTAGAAGGAACTATGCAAAAACAATATTTTTCAAACTTAAAAACTTCCTATTAGATTGCAGTCTGCCGCTAGCACTTAGACTACGGGTAGTAAAGTGTTACATATGGCCCCATCTTACTATACGGCGCAGAAACGTGGTCTCTCAAAGCTGTAACCCTGAACCGCATCGAGGCGTTTGAAATGTGAACCCGCCGGATACCTTTGCGCGTGCCGTTTACCGCAAATGCCACGAATGAAGAAATTTTAAGAACTGCAGTCTACGAACTAGAAATACTTAACATGGTTAAAGAAAGAAAAGTTTCCTACCTCGGCCTAATCCTTAGAGGAGGCCAATATCACATTCCTACACTAAATCTACAAAGAAAAATATAGAGGCATCGAGGTCCACGAAGAAAGCAAAACTCCTGGCTAAGAAACATACGAACATCAGCGACGCAGTAACCATATTTCGAAGAGCCGAGAACGGCACTCGGCACATTGTATGAAGAGTACAGACAATCACCAACGTGCGGCTAAGCACAGGGCACAAGAGGAAAAAGAATTTGCGCAATTTGGTACGCGTATGTGACATAATGCGACAACCACGATACCAGATCCAGGACATACAAAATATTTCTATCACTTTTTTTACATTCCACGTCATCCTTCTGATCGGGTCCCCTTTTAATTGGGTTTCGTAGCACCAGTGCAACAAGCAGGTTTTTTTTCTTCTGTTGAAGTAATCTAATCAAGTCATGGGGATGTTACGTCGAATAGGAGCAATTCTAAAATTTGGCAGTAGGTTGTCTATATAGCAACTTTGAATTTTGAAATGTAAAATTTTAAAAACCAAGAAGACACCTTATTGGGTTACCCAGATATTTAATAATAAGTAGAAAGAATAGTGTCAATATAAAAAAACTCGAGATATTTATTATTTTTTGACCAAAATAAAGTTGGCACTTTGATATTCCTAAGTTTTCCTAAGTTCCTCACTTTTGAGTGAGTTAGAAACAATAACCTTTTTACCTTTAAATAAAACAAACATCATTTATACTAACAATTTCGTCCCTATATGGACAATACTGCTGAATATCATCGCTTAATAAATGTTTATTTTCTGGCCATTTCTTTTCACTACTTTCAAAAGATTAAGTAATGTTTTATCTTTAAGGGTTACTTCTTGAAATTTTTGTTTCAATATCTTTAGAAATTGTATTGTCCATTTCATTACTTTATTTCAAATAGTTTCGAGACAAATAGCCTGCATGTATTAATTCTGACCTTTTTTTATAGACAATTTCAATATCATAAACCTGAAGTTTATTTGTTGTGATCTTAATGGACAATTAACTAAGAGTTTATTGTAAATTGATGTGAAGGGTTTATGATCACTTTCGACTATGATACGTTTTCCAAAGATATATTGATGAAATCTGGTACACCCAAAAACAACAGCCGCCAATTCTTTTTCTATTTGGGCATACCCTTTCTCAGTTTCAGAAAGTGCTCTTGAACTGTAAATTGTCCTGTCGGAGACACAGATATTACTATGGGTTTTTTAGGATTAAAATATTTTAGTATTGGAGTAGTGGTTAACAGTCTTTTAATATTATTAAAAGCTAAAGTATGATTTGAATCCTAATAGTATCACAGTCCTTAATAAACTGCCTTAGTAAGGTAGTTTTTTCTCAAAGACCTGAAATGAACTTAGAAATATAAGTTACCAAACCTAACAATTTTTCCATATTTTTTTATTTTTTGGAATTTTTAAGTTTAGAATACTGTTTACCTTGGTTGGATCTACCTTAACCCCTGTACTAGATATAATATTGACCAATACATATTGATTCTTTTACATTAAAGTGACATTTACTTTTGATAAATTTGACTCCTGACATCTGGGCTTTTTATAAAACTGTCTTTAAAATTTTGTCTTGAGACTCTTGGTCTTTTCCAAAAACCAGTAAATCATCAATGTAACAAATATTACTAGGTATATTTTCAAGGATTTGTTTAAAATTTATATAAAAAATTTCTGGTGCTGAACTTATCCTAAACGGTAATCTTTTAAAGTTATATCTACCAAATGGGGTTGAGAAAGTACACAACTTACTACTCTCCTCATCTAATGGTATTTAATAGAATTCCATGTTTGTGTCATGCTAAGCCCTTTTGCATCTGTGAGCTCAGCCAATAAATCCTCAACTGTGGGCATTTCAAAAAATTCCCTTCTGTACAGTCTCCGACTTAAGTTAGGGAATTAACAACAAATAATAGTTCCACTAACACTAGCCAACTATTTACAAAAATCTAAATTGTATTTTTGAGATACTCTGTATCTCCGACAATATCAACTTTTTGACTAAGGTAAGTTGGGTTATATCGTCATATGCGTCAAGAACATTGGAGTAGCATCTTTTCACACATTTTAGGAACACTCTGTCCTAGCCAAAAAATGCAACACGTAATACTTAAAATCACTTTATTTACAGCATCATAAAATTTTATTAAACACATTCATAACAAAAAAAAAACAAAATAAAAACAACAGCAAAAAGTTACAACTTAAAGTTTAAAGTACTTTTGACCGCCTATTGATTAATGGAACTAGTAGAAGTCATGATGGTATGTTACAATTATTACAACTTTAAGTTAAATAATATTATATTATTATAATTAAATAAATTGCTTTTTAATCTTTGGGTCGCAACTTTTCGACTGGATGCCATAAAACAGCATGTTTCGTGTACACAAGAGTGCAAAATATTTTAACGTTGGACGTTCAACTTATAAATATAATAATTAAATTATTATTTACAATGGATTTGCATTACTATACTACGTATACGTTTCATGTATAAATGCCTGTATCCATTCTTCTTCAACAGGAATATTTTGAATGAACGTAACCGAACCTACTATAGCCTTTTTTTTACAGTTTTAAGTGAAACAACACTACAGCACATCTCGGATGCTTTCGTCTTTTGTAAATAGTTGTCTAGTGATAGTTCCACCAATGTGCTGGTCAAGATATATTGTTCATGGCTCAAACTCAACTGACTCTCTACAAACCAAGTACCAAAAAGAAATTACAAATTCTTTACGCCACCAGGGCCGTAGTAGGATAGTACAAAGAATTTAAATTATATATATATTACACCTTCCCCTTAAATATACTATTAAATGAACGTAAGCTAATTGTACAAATACATCTAACCTTACCTAAAAAGTTACTAAACCACCTACTATTTACATGAAGTATAACCGCATCAATTAACATTCAACCTCTCTGGAGGTTTACGCTGACTACGCCGCCGTAACCCTCTAGTTTTATTACTATGGGTAGGTTCATTTTCATTAATACTCTGACTCACAATTTCAACATCATTACGAGCACCATCAATATCAGATAAAAAAATAAAATGAGGAACAACGGAAACTGGGTTTCGAAGTTTACCTTTTCTAAAATTTGGTTTAAGTTGATTTACGTGACGTTTCTATTTGGTTCCACCACCCGTTTCCGTTACATAAGTTTTACTACCTAAAACCTCCTTAACGTTGCCTTCGCACCAATTAGGATGACCAGATCTGAAATCTTTCTTGTTTTTTGTCAACTTGGTTGGTTACCGAAGGCAATAACAAATCAAAAGAAGTTCGTACATGTCTACTCATTAATATGTTTGCTGGAGCTTCACCAGTTGTAAGATGAGGCGTATTTCGATACATAAACAGATAGTTACCAATTATTAAATGAATATCTTCATTACTGTGATGCTTTGCTTTCACTATGGCAGATTTTAAAGTTTTAACCGCATTTTCTTCCAGCCCGTTAGTTTTAGGATGATACGGAGCTCCAGTTAAATGCTTATTTAAATAAATTGTTTAAATTCATCCGAGGTGCATTGTCGGAGCAAATTTCCAATGGTAGCCCGTACTGGCAAACAGTTAAAAATATTAATAGTGACTTTTGCAGTCATACATACGTTCAATCCATTTTGATGTAGCATCAATTATGACAATAAAATTTTTATTTAAGACTGGGCCAAAAAAGTCCACCTTCAAACGAGTTCACGGATTTCTAGGCCACTTCCATACCTCAAGAGGGGTTTTCTGTTTTCAGTTAGCATAAACATTGCACGCTTCGCACTTCTTTGTCAAATCTTCGTATCTAAAGAAGGCCACCAAAAGTATGCCATTGCCATCATTTTCATTTTCACCATGCCCAGATGGGTGGAATGTAATTGATTTAGAATATCTACCTGTAAACTTTGAGGTACAATTTGTTACGTACGAAATAGAGTTTTCGTCCGTAACTCGTTTGGTTTGTGTTTTTAATGTCTGTGGGCCTAGTTACACTAGTACACCGATTCCGATCGCTTAAATCCTCCATTTGCACTTTGTGCACATTTTGTTGTAAATATGGGTGCGTGACCTGATAAGTTATCAGGTGCCGTAGTCACGTGATTAGTTTCGATTTTTGTCGGGGAAGCGTTGGTTTGTGGTCGTGTTTCTTTGTGTCAGGTGCCATGTGGCCTATTTAATCACCCCACTTTGTGATATCGGCCTTTTTACCACACTACAGCACCCGAACTGCCGACATCTGACCTAGGTTCTGAGCGTTGTGGCACGTGTGTGACTTACATTTTTTTAATCCGTGATCATCTGGCCGAATTACAGGTAAATTGGTTTTATTGTTAGTTCTTTTGAATTATTTTGTATCGGCCCAATTTTCCAACACAGTATTGTGTTCGGCCCAACCGGAGATTCAAAGACTTTCCAATCGGGGATTCAAGGGCTTTCTGACCGGTAATCTAAGGGCTTTCCGACCAGGGATCCGAGGGTTTTCCGACCAGAGATCTAAGGGTTTTCCCGACCAAAGAACTTTTCAATCGGGGATTAAATAAGCCTAACCGGGACTGCTCCGTCCAGAGTTTACCGGACCAACCCACGTGTTGGAAAAGCCGACCAGTAGCCACAGAGTTTAAGAAGGTCAGAGCCTCAGTCAGAGTTGAACCACCAGGTCAATTCCTTACTTGATTTAGTTTTGTTTAATTTTTTTTAATTTATATTAGTTTGCTTTAAACAACCTCAACATTTGTCATTACCTCTGGTCACCTTTTTGGTTGCCGGAACAAGTGTTGAAGCTGTTTGTTCGTTTTCCCTGGTGTTCTGCTGTTTTCTGCCTTATGTACCTGTCACCAGTCTCTGGACCCCATTTCCTACCTGGAAATCAGCGGTGGCCACTACTGACTACTGGGGAGAGGATACTGGAGGTTCCAGGACCCAAACATCGTCTTTGAGAACTGGTAAGGGCAATTAGGGACAGCTTGGCACTGGGAAAACTTTTCCTGTTTTCTTTTTATTTCAAATTTAACTTTTTGTAAATTTTATTAATATTTTGTAGATTGTAAATATTGTAGTTTTTTTTTTATTTGTAATATACACGTGCACATATACAACTAACAGTTCGTTTGATTTCCTGCAGAATATTCAAGTGTGTTTATTTATAGCTAATTATGAACTCATGCAATTAATCCACGACCTTGAGCAATCTAATTTAAAAATGTTGAAATCTCATTAACGTGAGGTTTCATCATAACAAATTATCCTATGCCAAAAGATACAACCCTGTTCAGCGCTGAGCTCGTTTTTCTTTAAAATGTACTGTTTAAAATTATTGCCAGGGCAATTTCGAGGCCAACCAAATCTTAAATAAAAAGTAACCTTTTTTAATACAGGATCTTTATTAGTTTCCTGTTTTACTCGTAAAAAATCATCGGAAAATTAGATTGTTTTATCAAAAGTAGATAAGATGCTGAGTTATTAATTTAAAAAAACAGCATCCTACTATCATTTTCAGATTCCGGTTTTCTAGACGGTGCTCGAGATAAAAAATCAGCTGTATTTTGAGACGAACTTGCTTACTTAATATCAAACCGGAAAGCCGACAAAATATGTTCCCACCTTTGCAAACGATTTGCTGCAAAAACTGGAATACTTTTCTTATCTCCGAAGATCGCCAGCAACGGTTTATGATCTGTAACAAGAGTACATTTCTGATTGTACCAATATTGAAAAACTGAATTGAACCTTTTAAACACCAAAAATGATAGCTAAAGCTTCTTTTTCTATTTGCGAATATGATATTTCTGCTTTATTCAGCAATCGTGACGCAAAAGCAACAAGTTTTTCTTGTTGATTTTCAAACACGTGACTTAAAGTAGCTCCTAATGCAAACTGTGACGCGTCAACTGATAATTTGATCTTTACGACTGGATCAAAATGAGTTAAAACGTTTGACCACAATAACACTTCTTTTGCGTTAAAGAAACGTGTTTGTACAATCGTCCAATTCCACTTAACATTTTTTTTAACAGGTCATATAAAAGTTTTAAAATTGAGGAAGCGTTTCTAATAAACCTGCAGTAATAGTTAACCATTCCTAAAAAGGATTTAAGTTCAGTTACATTTTTAGGCATTTTACAATCATTTATTGCGGAAACCCTTTCATCTGTAGTATGCAAACCATGCTGGCCAATTCTATGTCCTAAATATTGTACAGATTCCTGAAATAATTTACATTTTTCTCTCTTAACCTTCAGACCGCATTCTTGTAGCTTACAAAAAACATTCTCTAAACGCTCAATGTGTAACGCATCGGTTTCTCCCGTAACAAGAATATCGTCCAAAAAACACACTCCCGGCATTGTAAACAATTGCTCCATAATGTTTTGGAAAATGGCAGGTGCGCATGTTATTCCGTAAGGTAGCCGTGTATAGGAAAATAATCCTTTAGGTGTAGAAATTGTAACCAATTTTTTTGACTCTTCGGTAAGTTTAATTTGTTGATACACCAGAAAAATCAATTTTAGAGAATTTAAAATTACTGCAAATTACCTTATTTAATTCTTTAGGATCCAGACAGACTCTCACATTGCCTGATATTTTTCTAACTACTAATAGTGGGTGACATCAATCTGTAGGATACTCAACTTTACTTATTATATCTAATTTTTCCAACCTATCTAACTCAATTTTCACATCATTTTTTATTGATCTTACTACAAATATGTTGATGTTAAAAGATACCCGACTATGGTTCATAATTAACCAATCACTGAACTGTTACTTCAGTAGGTATTCTGCCGGAACAACAATATAATAACTTAAATATTCACCTTGATTGAGTTAGGTATTTTTCGGAGTCTTTAAAAAGACTTAACGAGAAAAATCTCCTTGGGCAAACGGGACTGTCCGGCTAAAATTAATATAAATTGATTGAATTAATATACCTAAATAATAATCATACACCTTTACCGTTAAATGATTGTTTAAAAGCGAAGATTTGTTAAGAATGCGAGCCACAGCTAGATTTGTTCGTAAACATAGCAAACGAGCCGACAGTAAATTTCCTGAAAATTACCGTCGCCACCGACTACGTGTTGAAGCCCGGAAATGATATAATTACTCGATTGAACTTGAACCTGCGACCGACCGACTTAGCAGAATATTGTTTTATTGAGAAAGATAGTTTTTTACGACCGAGAGGTCTTATTTGCGTAGAATTGCCGTTTTTGCAGAATGGACATTTTTATATTAGGCTTAAAAATGTCGGTCATCGTAGAATTTTTGTAATAAAAAATTCCACGATTGGTAATCTCGAGAAAACAATTAAAATGGACATGACGAAAATACCAATCTATTGCGTAACCGAGGAGGAAAGAGATAGCGAGTTGGTAAGCATAGCTGACCATAATTTGGCCAACATCGATGATGTGGAATTACGTCACAAATTGGAAACATTACTTTTGGAATATAGGGATGTTTTTTCGAAATCGCCAAAATACATGGGAAAAACGGACGTTATTGAGCATGAAATTGACGTGGGAGATGCCAAACCAAAAAAGCAAAAGGCTTATCGCGTTTCACAAAAAGAAAGATAAATTATAGATCAACAAATAGTGGAAATGGAAAGGAATGACATAATAAGAATGAGTAATTCTCCATGGTCAAGTCCAGTAGTGTTGGTAAAGAAGAAATCCGGAGAAACACGATTTTGTGTTGAGAATCATAAGGTAAATAATGTCACTATAAAAAATTTTTGGTCTAGCTCGAATATAGATGACATGTTGACTTATTTGGGAAATGCAAAATATTTTTCATCATTAGACATGTACTCCGGTTATTGGCAAGTTAAAGTGAAGGAAGAATGTAAGCCACTTACAGCATTTACGGCTCCTGGACATGGTCTATGGGAATTTAATGTAATGCCATTTGGTTTGTGCAACGCTCCAGCTACTTTTCAGCAACTTGGAGATGTTGTGTTTAGGGATTTAAAATGGAGAGAAATTTTAATTTACATGGATGACATAATAATTTTTCAGAAACAATAGGTGAACATTTAGAAAAAATACGCAAAGTTTTTGATCGTTTGAGAAGCGCAGGTTTAACGCTAAAACCTAAAAAGTGAGAATATCTAAAGAAAAAAATTAATATCCTTGGATACACAATTTCTAAAGATGGGATTTTTCCAGACAAAAACAAAATAATTTCAGTTGAAAATTTTCCAAAACCGAAAAATATCAAAGATGTTCAAAGTTTTCTAGGACTCTGTAATTACTAAGTTTATACAACATTTTTCGAAAATTGCACGTCCATTGCATGAGTTGACAAAAAAGCATAATAAATTCGTATGGACCACAGAGCTTGAAACGGCTTTTCAAGAATTAAAAATCAAATTGATTAGTGAACCTGTATTAGCTCATTTTCAGCCTAACAAGGAATGTGTGTTACGCGTTGACGCATGTAAGGATGGAATTGGCGCTATATTATTGCAGGAAGATACAGGAAATAAGTTACACCCTATCGCTAACGCAAGCAGTAGTCTTAGCAAAGCGGAGAAAAATTATTCTATAACTGAATTAGAAGGATTAGCCGTTATATGGGCACTTTCATACTTAAGACACTTTATTTATGGTAAACCTGTAAAAATCGTAACTGATCATCATGCTTTATGTTGGCTAAAAACATTAAAAGATACCACAGGTCGACTAGCCAGATGGTCATTAAAACTGTCAGAGTTTGATTACACGGTGTGCCATAAATCAGGGATTGCGCACAAAGACGCTGACTGTGTAAGTAGATATCCGGTACTGCAACCAGATAATAATTTAATGAGGGTGACCAAGTGAAAGTCCTCACCCCGGTAAGGAAAGTTGGGAAAAGTGAAAAATTGCTGCTTAGGTGGTTCGTACCTTATTATATAAGATGAAATATGTCGGACGTGGACTATGAGATACAAAAAGGTAGATCAGATAAAGCAAAGAGAGAAGTTGTGCACGTAAGCAGAATATTACCCTATTATGATCCCTGGCCCCAGAATGCACGCCTTTATAGAACAAAAAAAGATGGGAAAGGACACAACAAAAGAAACAACTTTACAAACCAAAGATTTTATTGTGATTGAAAAATTTTGTTTAAAAAAGAACGGAAAAAAAAAATAATAAAAAAAATCAATAATAATTAAAATTAACTGTGCAACTGGACCCACTGATGAATATTGTGGCTCCATGCTTAGGAGAAGGGACCTCCTCAGCAGCGGGCTGTGTCGCAGTGGTTGCAGCCCTGTCTCCCGCTTTTGTAGGTTCCTGCTCTTGGGCCGGGGGCGTCGCAGGCCTCGACGGCTCAGGGGACACCCACGGATTGCTGTGATGCGTGGGTGGTCGGGAACTGGTTTCACCCCTTTCACCATCCCTACGGGCGCCCCATGCAGCCCATGACCTATAGGGCGGCGATGCGTGAGTTTAGTTTATACTGTCATCACCGGATCTGTCACATTCAAACCTCATTAACTCACAAACAGGCAGTAATTGAGTGAAAAACTGCTAACCTACTTAAGCAGTTGAGGGTAGTTTAACTTAACTGAACTGAGACAGTACCAGACTCAACCTAACTAGTGTAAAAACTAAAATACAAACCTTAAATCCGTCTGTGGAATAATGATGACAACTCTTCACTTTACTAATCTCGTTCACTGATTGTATCCTACTAGCACTCAAAATCACCTCATAGCACTGTGTCAACAGCGTGCAGAGTCACCCCCGAACTGACGCCAAACAAGTACCGCATACGTCACAGTATTCTCGTACTGAATTGGTTTTCAAAACTAAAAGACTGCCGTGCGGTGCGGTACTACCACAGATCGAGCCTTCAGTGAGTCAGGTGTGGGATTTCGTGAAAGATGCCAAGACTGCACCGAGAGGGGCTGGCGGGGGTAGGGCGGTACCGTGTAGAAGGGTGGGGGAGTCCCAGAAATAGGCGGTGCTTTGCCACTCTGGGATGCTGGTGATGCAATTTCGTCTATCGGTTATTGATGGTTGGTTGTCGGTGTTATCGAAACTACCCCTCTATGCAAATCCACTAAGAGGTGGTTTTTGAGAATTTCGTTTGTATACAGACAGATGTAGATACTTAATTTGATCTAGAAGGTTTAAAGCCTGAAGGTACAATCAACCAGGTTATTTGTGACACCCTGTATAACCTTGTAATTAAGTCTAAATTTATTTCTTAAATTGTCAGACTAGTCAAGCTTAAATTTCGACTTTTTTTTGTCAACTGACACGTTTTTTGGTTCCAACCAACATTTTTAGATTACTATTTTAAGAATTTAAATTTTCAGACTATTTGACACTTTCTGAATGGACAACTGTTTGAAATGTGTAGTTTTTACGTACCAAATATCTTGTTTGAAATTTTCAGGCTATTTCAAGTATTTTCTAGCAGTTGTTTGCTTCGTTGCCTAGAAGATATAGAGTTTTCTTCAGAAACCTCTTTTGTATAAGCTTTTTGGGATAATATTATTGGAAAACGTGGTCTTCAACGAGTTTTTATCTCAAATTCTTAAGAATCATCCTCAAGAGTTGTAAAATTAAAATCATCCTACAGGTACAATTTTTGATCACTGTTCCAAATTGGACTATATTCAAGATTAAGATTGTTTTGTTTTTTCTTAGTTTAGTTAGGAATCATCATGTAAAAACGATATTAAAATAATTTTTGTATAAATTCTCCCAGAAAATCACTGGGAAACAATTTCGAGGAACTGATCTATCGATAAACCCAGTCCAGCTCTACTATCAGTTACGCATCACTAGAATTACTGTAGCATGTAACATAATCGACCAGAAAAATATGTAAATGTATTTAAATCACCGCAATTACACACGTTACTTTTATATTGTGAGCGATACTTAAAAGTCTTCTGAAACCGCTCCCGCGCACCCACTGTCGGGAGTTGGTGTAAATCGTGGTAAAGAATTGTCTATAAAATAAAGGAAAAACACGAGGTTACAAGGAAGAGGGAAAAAAAAAGGAAAATTATTGGTTTTGAACGGAGAGAAACAACTTTGTTCACTAAGACTCACAAAGAAAGTGACTGGAGACGAAAATGTAAAGGACCGTTTCGTCCATAAAATGACAAAACTGCTGTGAATGCAGTGCCGCATAAGTAAAATAAATAAACGATAATAAGGCACCGTCTATGCCTAACTGACATGAAGATTGTATACAAAGTATTAATTTTGTTGAAATACAAATATTACGTTTGTTGGGTACAAACTTCACATACCGAGTTGTACCTAAAATTTTAAGTTACTGAGCTCAGGGATTTTTATTCTCTTATCCGCGTCTGAATTTAATGCGCAATTGAAAAATTCACGAACGGATATTAGTCTAATTTTCCGCAGTTACCAAAAGTGTGTAAAATGATTATTTAAGCGCGCGTGTTACAAGTTATTTGACTACAATGGAAAATGATATAATTGAAATGGCATACTTAGACAAAAATACGGGGGACGTTAAATATATCGGGAAATGCCGTATGTGCCGAACCAGTTAATACTTGAATAAATATAAATGTCAGGGGTATGTGATATTGGGGGGTAGACCGATTAAAATAACGAGTTTCGTTTTATTTTAGTGTTGGATATTTTTTTTTACCAGCATAATGTATTCGGTCAAATTAAAGTGCATCAAATAAATAATATGTGACCGCATGCGTCCCGTAAAAGTGCTGACATGAATTTGCATTTTAATTAGTGAAGTACCGTAATAGTACCGCAAGTGCATTTCCTTGAATAATTGCCGATCGAAAGTTTAGAAGAAATGAGTGGATAGTGATGTTTTTATATTATGTCCTTACGTTGGTTGCATTCTCTAAAAAGCCCATCTGGCCGATTAGCCCGTTGGAGTATTTATCTCCAACAATTTGATTTCGAAATCAAGTACCGAAAGGGGATACTGAATAAAGTAGCTGACGCTCTATCTCGGGACCCCGTGCCGTTCACCCCGTTGGCGAACAACCCGAATCCATAGCGCTGATCGAAAATTTTGAACCGTGCTCCTGGTATAACGCTAAAATGGCGGCGGTCGAAGCAAATCCCAAAAATTTTCCTGACTACTGTATTAAAGAAAACCGTCTCTACCGCCATTTTTGGGATTTAAACGAAGTCACGTCTGCAGAGTCTGCCAGTTCGTGGAAACTTTGCGTCCCTAAAACCGCTAGGGCGGCCATTCTTCAGCAAAACCACGATGAGCCAGCCGCCGGGCATTTTGGGATTGCAAAAACCACCGTCCGTATAGCCCAGCGCTATTATTGGCCGGGAATGATGCGGGATATTGCAAATTACGTCCGCAATTGTCCTTCTTGTCAGCGTTATAAAGTATCGCAACAAGCACCGCCTGGGTACATGCAACCGTCACGAAATAACCGCCCCTGGAAAACCGTCTGTACCGATTTAGTTGGCCCGTTACCCTGTTCCGCAAAAGGGAACAATTACTTGGTAGTGTTTCAAGACCGATTTACTAAGTGGGTACAATGTCGAGCAATTAGAAAAGCAACGGCTCGAGCTGTAAGCCAAGCTCTGTACGACGAAGTTATAACGAGATTTGGGTGCCCACGAACCGTTTTGTCCGATAATGGCACGCAGTTTACCGGCCAACCGTTTAAAACAATTGCTTATGGAGTTGGGCATTGCTCACCGGCTAACTCCACCGTATACGCCCCAAGCCAAACCCCGTTGAGCGAGCTAATAAGACTCTCAAAACCATGATCGCCCAGTTTTGCGAAGGGGATCACCGTAAGTGGGACGTACTGCTCCCGATTTGCTGTTTGCCGTTAACCACGTCACACAACATGACTCTACCGGATACACGCCGGCTTATTTGAACTTTGGTATGGAGTTAGAGCCACCAAAAGCTTTATACCGTTCTGTCGGACTGGAACCCGACGGCGCAGAGCCGTTAAGGAACCCCAGCGCTCCGATATTGGGGAGCACAGCAACCGGCTCAAACAGCTCAATGATATTTACGAGCTGGTCCCTTTAAATCTTCAGTCGGGCGTTCACCACTCAAAGCTGTCATTATAATTTGCGGAGAAGAAAGTGGCGGTGTCATGTGGGAGATCAGGTTATCGGCGTGAAAAAACCCTTGTCCTCAGCGGTCCGAGGTTTTGCCTCAAAGCTAGCGCCTAAGTTTTCAGGGCCCTACACCGTGGTTAGGGTTCTTTCTCCGGTGGTGTATGACATTAAAAGCTGCACCGGTAAAATTGTGCGCCGTATTCATGTTAAAGACTTAAAAGCGGCGCATGACGGGGCCGAATTTAATGAAGCCCGCGTGTAAACCACGCTGTGAGTTGGGGCGGGTGACAACCGTTAGCAACCGTAACGTAAGCCGTATTTGTTACCGTACCGACTGTAGCCGTTATTCTAGATGACTGGAAGAAAGCGGATACCGAAGTCTCGGCAACGTTTGCCGGGAGAGCCTCCATTTGCGGCACCTCCCGACTCGGCGGCAGTGTGCGTGCGCACCCATTGCGACGCGCAAAGAAGCTCCACGCTGCAAAGAATGTCTCAAATACGGCAGGAGGCGCGGGCACTTGGGGCGCCGTTTCGGGGACTCGTGGACCGAAACCAGACGGCGGAGAGACTCGCTACCGAATCCCGACCGAGGGGACGGATCCACGTGATCTCAAATCTAGTCCTGAGGCCGGCCAGAACGGGATACTATAGTAGGCCTGACCTGGGCGATAACCTCGCTCGGTTGGAGTGGGCAGCGGCCCATGCTGACGAGCTATTCCCGGAACCTCCGCGCCGTGCCCACCGGGAAATGCCCATGCTCGTCCCGATACCCTGCCGCCCTCCGCCAGTATCACCCTCTATGGCGGAGTCACCCCTTGGGATGCTGGGGCATGGGGCACCGACTACCTCACCGGTTGAGGACGTAGTCGTCGACCTTGCCCAGTCACCGCCGTCCGCCGTCACCGCAGCTGGAGTTACTACTCCGGTTAATCGCCCGACGTCACCGGGGATGGACGAGTGTCCGGAGACCGGCCCGTTCGATCCAGCTGGATCGAGTCCCCTGTTGGACTTACAGGCCATAGCGGAAGAAGTGGCCGCTACACCGAACGCAAGGGATTGGTCGGAGTCATTGGTGGCGAGGCTTCGGCTGTTGCGGCCTCCAGGTTACTCGGCCGGACGCCGTTGTCGACGGCATCTTGTGACTCGGGATGGCCGCCGCTTACACGTGACCCTGCCCCGCTAACCCGGTTTTGTTTTTTTTTCCCGTTTGTTTATTCGCCCGCCGCTCACCTGCTTGCGCCCCGCTACTGACTAACAACCCCGCTCCTCCAGTGCTGGAGTTGATGCCAACGGACGAGGTTGACTTTCTTGACGCCATGCGTGACATCGACGTGCCAGCGAGTGCGCCTGCAGCCGTAACCGCACCCCCCGCGGGTCGACGACCGCCTAGTCCTATGGAAAGTCGTTCGAGGTCCCTCGAGGATCTGTTGGCGCCGTATTCCGAGATCGAAGTTACTCGGCCGAATATCCCAGTACCGTTTGTACCGCCGGAAGATCCAGCGGATGGTCCGTTGTTCTTACCCGTTCGGTCTCGAAAACTCTGTTGGAGGTGCGGCCGAGAGGGCCACCACAGGAATGCCTGTACACGTCCGCCAATATTATTTTGCTCCCGATGTGGAGGCTTAGACCGATTGTCAAAGAACTGTCCGTGCTGGTTTACCGAAGAAGATCGGCAGATGCTTCCGCCGCCGCGGATTGTTCCGGAGCGCGACCGTCTGGTTTCTCGCGGAATCCAGTGTGACTTGGGTCGGGAAACACTCCGTTCCCGTTTCCCAGGCCAAGTCCGAACCTCCAGAAGCCAAGTCCGAAGCCCACGGCAAGTTCACTGGGCGTCGCCTGATCGATGGGGCAGCGTTGGTAGGCGGGCCGTTCAGGAGGAGTCCGACCGTGAGTGAGGGGGGTATGCGGTGTGCGGGCAGGGGTGTGAGGGCTCTGTGCGATGGGTCTCGGCGGGTTCCGCGATTTAGGTTAAGTTAGTTTAAGTTTGCTCCGAGTTGAAAATTTATTTTTTTTGTACTTTTGTAGAATCTGTGATTTTTTTTATTGTATCGAGTCTGTGATTTATTTTTGTGATTCTATTGTTAACCGTAGCGTTAGAGTTAAGCCGTTAAGCTTTTGTTTTCTCGAGTTGCCGGGTAGTTTAAAGGTAAGGCCGTCTGTTTTGAAAAGTTTTGTTTAAAAAAAGGAGTAAACGCCTTTTTTTTTCCGTACGAAGAGGGGGTGTGTAACGAAGTTACTAGGTTTTACCGTTTTCTTAATTAAATCGATCAACCGGAATCATCATTTTAATTACTTAAGTTCCAACAGTCGGATTTTTCTCCGTTCTTGTCAGTTTAGGTTCGGGACGTGTCGGTTACTTTTCGTTAGGGTCATAGCGATGATGTGTCGCGGAATAAACCGCTAATTGATGAGTGCGTGGTTAATAAGTTTTACGCGGCCGAATGTTCAGCGGCTATAGTACCGCAGTTAACCTGCAAAGGCGTCCTGCCGGCACCCAGTGTGTGGCAGTGCGCGCGGTTCCGGTCCCCCATACATGGTACGTAGGTGAGTGGGAGATTGCAGGAAATAAAACTGGCCTGCACGTGGCAAACGGCCTCTTCCACCTGCGGTCAGCGTCCGAACCAGTCAACCTGCTCCGACTCGAGTCCCGACTAGCAGTAAGTACCATTCAACCACGTGTACCGGTACGGCATCTGTTCTGGGCCGATACCGCAGTACCTGACCGTTCCTTTTGGTTTTTCCCTGTAATTAGTATACCGTAGTTAGCCGTCGTTTGGACTCGTATTGACCCGACGGATTTTCCCTGTATTTAGTATGCCGTAGTTAGCCGTCGTTGGACTCGTATTGACCCGACCGATTTTCCCCAGTAGTTAGTATACCGTAGCTAGCCGTCGTTGGACTCGTATTGACCCGACGGATTTTTCCCCAGTAATTAGTAAACCGTAGTTAGCCGTCGTTGGACTCGTATTGACCCGACGGATTTTCCCAGTAGTTAGTACACCGTAGTTAGCCGTCGTTGGACTCGTATTGACCCGACGGATTTCCCCAGTAATTAGTATACCGTATCTAGCACCCGAATTTCTCCTGTTCTTAACCGCCAGGACAGCTGCCGTAGACACCGTTAACGCGTACACCTTTTATTTGTCCGCTTTTATTGGTACGTTTAACTGCTTTGTCACCCGCGTCCCGACTTACACGCTTTAGGTTGAAATTGATCACTTAAAACAAAGTTACACGCTCTCTCTCGTTTTTACACTTGCTTTTGTTTCTGTTTAAGACTTAAGATACCGTTAGGGTTCCGACTTTTGTTTTTCCGATTGGTTCTGTTCGTTAACCACCGTAGGTCCGTAGTCATAATTTTGGTTAAGTGTTTCAGAGTGTTAATTTCTGTTTAGTTTATTTGGAAACACGACCCGGTGAGCTTGTAAATTAACTTTTGTCTTTCATTGGGCCTGTCAGCCTTGCAAAACCTTAGCGCCCGCTTTCCTTCTTCGACTGTCTTAAAAGTTACCCCGGTAGACGGAGCGTTTTCCTGGTTTACGCTCCGCGGTTATTTGAAACCAGGTGGCGCCTGAGGCAATTAAAATCAGACTAGTGTCAAAAGGGGTATTTCATTTGCATCCCCAACAAAAGAGCGTCACAACGTTATCCTGGAAATTTGCGTATTAGTTGCTTTGATCGTTTACCTTAATTCCGTTTATAGGATCGTCTCATTACGATGTACAATAAGTTGTACAAATTTCTAACAGACTGACTACGAGTACTTTTTGAAACAAATATTGAACTGCTGAATAATTTAGAGTTACAAGTTACAAGCCCGATAAAGTCAAAATGCTCATAATTAAGCATATAAGAATGATTTACTTTTATTTGCTTAAATGAATTATCCTACAGTAGGATATATTTTGTTTTTGTGCACATGAAAAAATGCGATATATAGGTACGTACCTAACCAATTGATTACGTAATTTTTTTCTTATGCCGCAGGCAGATGGTGATTACTTTGTTATTTAAGTCATCGCGGTACGAACGTTCACAAAAACTGCGTATGGATAAATATCATTGTAATTTCATTTTGACATGCAAATTTTTAGCATATGAGAATAATTAAGAAAAATGGCCATTGTTATTATAAAAGTTAAGAAGTGTGTACACTTTAGTTTTGTATCGTGATTTTTCATTGTATGAGTAAATGGATTAATTGAAGACTTTACTAAATAAAGCTGGGCTAAATACTTATTGAACATTGATAAGTAAAGACTGTATTGCACGGTCAAGATGTCAAGATACTAGTAGCAAATTTTGAAACTTGAAACACTTGTCATATTAGGTTATCAGAGAAATTTTTTCCCAAAGGTTAATGAGTGCACCATGCTTAAAACCATGGAATTCGCTGGTTTAGCCAATTCGGAATAATATCTCAATGAAAGCAGACATTGTTCAGTACAGACCAAGTAATGCATAAAACACGAAATGCAATTAAAGCATAATATTGAAACAAGTTAACAACTATAATGTATAATAAAGCTCCACATATTGAGCGGTGTACTTATTTTTTTTTACAGGGCCAACGGATTTTATTCTGTTATCTGCGTCTGAATTTTTATTGCGCAAATTCTTAAAATTCAAGAACAGATATCAGTTTAATTTTCCCTATAAGATAAAAATGGTTACATGCAATAAAAATAAAAAATATTGAATGTTGTTATTGTGATGTGGGCGCCTACCTATAATTATGTATAAAGATAAACCACTGATGGTTAAAAAGAGAGTATATTTTTGTCTGTACAATAATGGGGTAATAGACGTATTACCTAATAAATTCGCGACTAATTATTAAAAACTAATTCGCGAGCGATGAGAAATGAATGTGTCGCTGCGCGCATAAATAAATGACTAATTTAAATAGTCCGAGTTAGGAAGTCGGTTTACATTATGTGCATATTGATTTTCATTACGTGATTGTTGAATCAACCGAATCATTCCCATTACACGTATATTTATATACCGAATGCTACGTTTCACCAGTTTCGGGTACCAGTAGTACCCCAAACACAACAAAGGGTTGAAACATCAGAATGTGAATTCTGCTGGCGCATCCTCTGGAGGTGCATTTGGACCTCAAACTTATGGGACCACCTGAATCCCACGCAAGTCAGGTTGTCCGCAATCCGGCACTGTGCCAAATCCATCCGGATAACCAGGCGGCAAGTGCAAGCAGGGGGGCCCATTAATCCTCAAACCAGAGATGATCTAGAGCAAGCGGTAGCACAGCCGTGTTGTTGCTCAGTTGGAGCCTTTTGGAAATATAGGGAAGAATATTCCATATTCTGCTTATCAGCAGCAATAAGGTCTACTTATCGATTATTCTTATTGGAAATTGTACATTAATGTTTACGAGAATAATCTAGTCATGAAATTATATCCAATTATTTTTTAGCGCTATGAACTAATAAGGTGCGATAAAAAATGTTTCGCTGAGGAGGCGAATATTCCTGACACGACGCTCCGACAATCTTGTTGGTTGATGACGAAATACTATAACATAATAAATTCGAGTTGTTTACATGACTAATTTTGTTCGCGCGGTATATACACGGGAAATTACATCCCCAATCCTTGCTTTACAGCATTAGGGAAATAAATTTCACACATCGTTCCATTTTTTATTTTTTAGGAATGGAAAATGGGGTCGTACATATACTAACACATAAATAAGAGTTACATATTATATGCTAAAATTAATTTTGTTATAAGACATGATATTGTATATTAAGCCTTAAGTACCACATATTAACCTTTGTTCTTATATTTCATGTAACACCGAGGACTATATGAGAATGAAGCCAAAGCAGACTATGATGAGCCATTCGTGTTGTTGGAACTCACGATGGGCCTGTACGTTGATACTGAGGTCCAAGCTAGCCGATTCATCGATTGAATAATCGACCCACACCACAAACATTTATGCAACATTGATCATAATGGTGTTCGGTGATGTGAGATGCGAAGTTTGGCTCATAGGACTAAGCCTCTATTGAACTTTTCTCAGTGTTGCAGTATTTTTGTTGTTCTGCCATTGCCAGAACCGAATAGATTTAGGGTAAATAAAAGTGCATAATATTGTTTATGTATAGTTACTGGAGAGGAAAGATTTTATTAGGTTTCTTGTTAGAATAAGTACCAACTTATTATTAAGAAATGATTGTAAGCTTAACTGAGTACTATGAAATACTCACTCACATATGTAAACCTACTAATCATTTATCATAATGCCTTCGTATGTACACATGTAACTTTTAAATTTGTGTTAGGCTAACGATATATTTTTACTATTGTTAAAATTTTTAATTATTGTTCATATAAAACTGGGGACCAGTTTTTCTGGGGCGGAGGCATATGTCACGAATGGAAAATCCATTAATTCAAAAGATGGACTTATTGACTTAAAAACATAAGAATATTCGAGGATTGCGAAATATTAAGCGCACGAGGCAAGGTCGCACCATGATGCACCGAGTGTATCATGCACCGGGTGCACCATATCAGTGATGAGTCACCGCCACCTGCTTTGCAGGAATATGAAAAATAGGCGACGAACAATAACAAACTACGTCAGCCAATCGGGTATAAAACACGCCGATTTCAGCAGTATAGGATGAGTGTGAACCAATCGACAGTAGTGCGACCAGCTGAACCAGGAAGTCGAGATGTCGACTCTCTTCGGAAAAGAAGATCAAGTTAAGTAGTCCATTCTCCAGAATTGTTCCAACACGAAAGTGACCAAGCCAGCCGACAGAAAATGCTGAGGTCCTTAGCTTATGAATCTACGTAAGTACAATTGTAAAATTGTCAACTTTTAGTGTGTTTATGACCGTATTGTGCAGACCCATTTATGTATACTACATTTAATAGATTTAAGTGTTTTAATATAAAACTCAGTGTTTGATTCCATCCTTAGAAACTGAGATCCCGGCACGACGTTTAACGTCGTGAGTCAGTTGTTGTAGCGCTTTTCTTGCGGATTTCTTCGGTTACGTTGCCTCGGGCGCCACCTTCGTTATTTATAGTGGCTGAAGGTCCACTTTGCGGTACCTGGGTAGCCTTTAGACAGCTGGAGAAAAGTTCCAAAGGGTTCGGGAAGAAAACAAAATTAAAACAACTGTTTCCTCTAAATGCACTGTATTGCGGCTCTCGGTACTTACAGTATATACTCACGGTAACGAATACCCAATGTAACGGAAGTTACCTTATTCGGTGGTACGGGGAAAGCGTGTAACGATAATGAAAACTACCTACGGACCCTTCACTACTGATTAGCCTGACTACTGTAGATTAAGTCTGTGACACGGTGTAAGTACGGCGGTACGGTACGGTTATGTAAAACTGACTACTCGGCGCCGGAATTTATTCCAAAAACCCAAAGAGGCCCAATTACGTGACCAGCGGTGTTCCCGCCACTCGACCTAACCTCTAGGTGCCTCTCCCCGATTCCCCGGGGTTCGACAAATAGAGCCTCCGTTGCACACTGTTTCCCCAAGCGTGCAACAGAGGTTTTAAGTCTCGTGACGTTGCCAGTCACACAGCCGCTAATCCCTCCAGTATTCCCAAACCCGTTTACTGCTCCGTTTCCCCGGAGCTAAGCAAACGAGTCACAGGATTCACCGTTCCCGCTTGCTACACCGTTTCCCCGGTGTCCAACAAACAGGAACAGGACCAGAAGGATTACCTAACTGTTTTCACCAAAAAAGTAACTGTAGCCGGCGCCGTCTTACCAGAAACACCCTCAAACGGAAAACCCCGGAAAGATATAGAAAATGCCCCAAACGAAAATCCCCGGAAAGATACTGAAAATGCCCCAATTTACAGTTTATTAAAATAGCTACAGTTAACGGTACGGGTTTAAACAGCAAACGAAACAAATACCGGACGGTCGGTATGTGCCTATTTTTTACTTACAAGATTCGCGGAGATAAGAGATAACGGTCGGCACGGAACGGCTTAGCTGGCTAGTTTCGATCTTTTGATGATCGAAGAATCCCTATTTTCCGGCTGCGGGGCCTTCTTTTATACACAAAACCCACGGTGGGGGCTGTTAGTGGCGGTACCCACTCTCAGCGCCCACCGAACCATTTCGAACGGCCCCGGACGGCCCCGATAGAATCGACGCCACGACGGCCGCGGTCTAGCACCCAGCAGTGAAGGTCACGCGTATTTCAATTAAATCAGCGAAAAATTAGTAACTTCGTTACACACCCCCCCTTCTTACGGAAAAAAAAAAATATATTTCCCCAACATAATATTTTTTTTTTTATTAAAGCAAAAAAAAAAGCAAAAAAAAAAAAAAAAAACTCTAACGGTAATTAACTAAGCTTAACCTAACTTAACCTAATCTAAAACTAATCGACTAGACGGTGGCGTCTTTCGGGGCACCCACACCGTGGGCAACCCCGGGACGAGGATCGGCGGCGGACAGGAGACGGATCGGCGGGCGACCTGCGGGAGCGCGAAGGTCGCGGTGGCGGCGGAGGCAGTAGCGGCAGTGGGCAGCACCGACGGGTGGTGACACCCAGCCTCCCGCACTGGGAGCAGAACAGCAGCGGTGACAGCTGGCACTCCGTCCGGTAATGCCCCCGGTGACCGCACCTCCAGCACGAGTCTGGGTGCACCGTCACCCGATGGTCCTCCATCCACCTTCTCTCCTCTCGGAGGCGTCGAACTGCCTCTGGCGTCTCGGGTCGGCTCGGGGGCGGCGGCGACGGTGCGTGGCGGTCCACCTCCCGATAGAAGGGGTCACCTCCCGTTGGGACCACCACCAACACATCTGACGACGCGTCACTGTCGCTCATGTCGGCTAATATAAAAAAAACAATAAGTGTCGGTACAGGACCCCCGAAACAAAACAAATGTCAAAATAGTCACTAGACGGTACAAAAACGGCACAACCCCAATTACAACCCCCGGAACTCTACGGTACATTAATACATCACCTCCGCAGAACTTAATGGTTTTAAGTCCTTGATATGTATACGGCGGTACCATTTTCCGTTCTCATCCCTTAAGTCGTACACCACCGGTGACACAACTCGTTTTACCAAGTACGGTCCGGAAAACTTCGGGGCTAACTTTGCAGCAAAACCCTTGTCGGCGGATGACAACGGATTTTCCCGTTTCATAACTCGGTCCCCAACTTTACATCTCCATTCTCGTCGGCGCAAATTGTAGTTACGGCTCTGTGCGGAGAAAGCTCGGCCCAGATTAACTCGGACCAACTCATAAACTTCAGCAAGCTTTCGGAGATGTTCGGTATAGCCTTGGTAGTCGGTTTCGGCGGGCGGGCGGTCGTTTGTAAGTTCGGTGACGGGCGGGCGGTCGTTTGTAAGGTCGGTGACGGGCGGACGGGACAATGCAGCGGGCGGCTCCAACTCTCGGCCAAAGTTCAGAAAAGCCGGAGTAAACCCTGTAGACTCATGTCGGGACGTGTTCACGGCGAAAACCAAATCTGTAAGATAAACATCCCACTTTCTGTGGTTTTCCTCACAAAAGGAAGCCACCATAGTTTTCAAAGTTTTATTTGTACGTTCTACCGGGTTTGCTTGCGGTGTGTACGGCGGAGTCAGACGGTGGTTTATTCCCATTTCCTTCAGTAAACCACGGAACAGTTTACCAGTAAACTGGGTCCCGTTGTCGGAAATTACGGTTTTCGGACACCCAAAGCGCATTAAGACTTCCTCGTGTAAAGCTTGACTGACGGCCTTGGCGGTAGCTTTGCGGATGGCTTTGCACTGGACCCACTTTGTAAACCTATCCTGAAATACAACCATATAAGAGTTACCCTTAGAGGACCTCGGCAACGGCCCCACTAGGTCAGTGCTAACGGTTTCCCACGGTTGACAGTTGCGGGACGGTTGCATCTTTCCAGGCGGTTTCTGGGATTCACCCTTAAATCGCTGACAAACAGAGCAATTCCGGACGAACCGAGCGGTATCTCGGAACATCCCTGGCCAATAATAGCGGCGGGCAATGCGGGCTATTGTCTTGGCTATGCCCTGATGGCCGGCGGTCGGTTGAGAGTGGTTTTCTTCCAGTACAGCTTTTCGAGCATCCTTAGGCACGCAAACTTTCCATGGATCGGCCATTTCGTTCTCAGTCAAGTCGGTCATGTCCCAGAAATGTCGATAGAGACGGCCATTGCGCACACAAAAATCCGGAAAAGCTTCGGGGTTCTTTTCCACGGCGGTTTTCTTCGAACTGTACCAAGGACAAGGTACGAAGTCTTCGAGAGCGGAAACGGGGTCCACATCGTCTTCAGGCTTGCCTACCGGACTCCTAGACAAAGCATCGGCTACTTTATTTAGTATTCCCTTACGGTATTTAATTTCGAAGTCAAACTGTTGCAAATACACACTCCATCGAGCCAAACGGCCGGACGGGCTCTTTAAGGAGTGTAACCAGCGGAGCGACTGGTGGTCAGTCACTACGGTAAACCGGTAGCCCTCTAAGTACGGTCTCATCTTTTCGGTGCCCCAAACTATGGCCAGACACTCTTTTTCAGTCACGGAGTACTTCTTTTCGGCGGCGGACAGACTACGGCTGGCGTATGCAATGACATGGTCACCATCGGTGTCATGCTGAATCAAAGCTGCCCCTAATCCAGCGTCGGAGGCGTCAGTCTGTAAAATAAACGGCTTGGTAAAGTCAGGACATGTTAATACGGGCGCCTCTGTAAGCCGGATTTTTAACTGTTCAAATGCAGCCTGCTGTTCTTCCTGCCACTGCCAGCGTACGTTTTTCTTTAACAGGTGGTTCAACGGGGCGGCTAATTGTGAGAAATTTTCCACAAAACGGCGGTACCACGATGCAATTCCCAGAAATCTTCGGACGCCCCTCACGTTAGTCGGCGGCGGTAAACTGAGTATTGCCGAGACCTTTTCCGGGTCAGTGCGGATTCCCTCGGATGTGACAAAGTGACCCAAATACCGGAGCGATCGGCGCCCGAATTGACACTTCTCTGGATTCAATTTCAGGTTGGCGGCTCGTAGACGGTCAAATACCTGTTTTAAAAAGTGTAAATGCTCGTTAAATGTCTCGCCCAGTACTATTATGTCATCTAAATAGGCGAAACAGTACGGCTCTAACTCAGGCCCGATCACACGGTCCATTAGGCGCTGAAAGGTGGCGGGGGCGGAATGAAGACCAAACGGCATTACTCGGAACTGGAACAGGCCTCTACCCGGTACGGTAAACGCGGTAATCGGTTTACTTTCTTCCGTCAACGGTACCTGCCAATAACCCTGTTTCAAGTCTATACTAGAAATGTATCTGGCTCTGCGCAGCTTGTCTAGTATTGCGTTGATAAACGGCAACGGGTACGCGTCCGGACGAGACACAGAATTCACTTTCTGAAAATCGATACAGAACCGGTGCTTACCATCCTTTTTCTTGACAATCACCACCGGCGAGCTCCAGGGGCTCATGGAAGGCTCAATAACGCCCTCTTCCAGCATCCGATCAACCTCTGTGTTGATCACTTCCTGCATTTTCGGATTGCGGGGGTGGTACCTTTGTTTTATTGGGTCGCTTTGTGTCAAGTTTATGTGGTGGTAAATCAGCGGTGTTGTGCCCTCTATTGACTCAAAACCGGGTAGTTCGGCGGCCAAAAAGTTCTGAAGTCGGTCCTCTTCATCGGCGGTTAACAACAGTTTCGGCGGTGCGGTAAGACCCAACGGACTGCATGGAAGAGGCAGCGGTACTACGGAAACCTGACTGGTGCTTAGATCAATCTGAAAAGCATGTTGTTTTAACAAATCCATGCCAAACACAACGTCGGAAGTGAGATTTGGCAAATAGCTCAGATCTGCCTGCAAACTAAAATCATTAATAGAGACGGTAAGCCGGAAAGCTTCGGTGATCTTGACCACGCCTCCACTAGCAACTTGAGCGGAGCTGGTGTGCGGGGTGATCTGTTGCGAACGTTTAGCAACGCACAACTCCCTAACGGCGTCACCTATGAAAGAATGAGCTGCTCCGGTATCTATTAATGCCCTAAACGGTTTTTCTAAGATTGTAACAGGCAGGTGCGGACGGCAATCTTCTTTTGTACGGACAGGCAAGGTTTCGGTTTGACGGTGCTGGACGGACCTTGCTGCAATGCAACACCGATCTAGTTTCCCGCCTGGCAGGTGCAATCCCGGCTCAATACACCGGCCTTGCCACAACGGGAGCAAAACAGCCTTGCCTGGTTTCTGCAGGCCGAACGGTAATGGCCTTTTTGACCGCAGTTCCAGCATTGAGGGCCGTTATCCGGAGCCTGTTGGCTTGGTCCGGCCCGTTCTTCGGTCCCAGTGGATGGTCTAGCTGGCGCCACTGCCGTTGGCCTAATTGCCCGGTTTGCTTGATTATCTGAAAATTGACGGTTGTTAGTAAAATTCCGGGGCCTGAGAATGGCCGTGACGACGGTACGGAGGCGGGAATTATAGGCGGCGGCGGTGAGTGCAGCTCCTTGAACAATAGTTCGGTTTCTCGAACCGACCGGGCAAAGCTGGTGCGATCCGAAAAATCGCCCCGACGGATTTGTTGTCGGTACTCCGGCAACAAATTACGATAGAGCCACCTCAGCTCTTCTTCCGGGCTAATCCCCCCATGACGGCGTATTAACGTCTGCAGCTCAGTTATATACGCACCAGCCGATTCATTCGGTCGCTGACGTCGCCGACTGATTTCCAGCTCCAAATCTTCGGCATAATTTATCGGGAAATAGAAGCTGCGAAAATCAGCCAGAAACTGCCCCCAGGATCGCCAACTTCCCCTGTTGTTACGGAACCACAATGCGGCCTCACCCTGTAACAAATCAGGCATATGTGGCAATAAAACGTCCATGGAAATGCCTTGAGCATCACAGAGCTCTTGGACACGCTCCACAAATGCAACGGGGTCGTTTCGGCCATCAAAGTACACTTTCCAGTTGTGTACTTGCACATGGGCAGTCGGCGGCGGTACGGTGGTAAACGGGGATCCAGAAACGGCGGGCGGTGAGTGAACGGTCGGCGGCAGGGCAAACGTGACGGCTGGCAAGCCTGTCATAGTGACAGGAGGCGTTGTCACCACAGAAGTACCTGTAACAGTCGTAAAATACCGGGTGGTCGTGGACGTTACGGCGGTAGTGGTTGGCGGTGACAGTGGGTGGTTTGGAAACCCAACAACCGGTACTGCAGGAAACGCAAACTGTTGCAAGTGTGGGGACGGTGTTGCCACACCCTCACGCATGTAACGCACCAGTCGTCTACGCAACATTTCCACGGTCCCAGTCACATCCAGGCAAAACTTACTGAGTTGACCCTGCAACTCTTCCTTTTTCAACCCGTAAATCCAACTCACCCTCACGTCAGTCGGTCCCGGTACTACCGACAACTCCATGTTGTCGCTGTCTCGACCCTCGGTCACTCCACCAGCGGCCCTGTCTCCGCTGTAGCCTTCCTCGTCCATTTCTTTTCAGCTAAAGAAAACCGACAAAAGAAAACAGTCTATAATTAAAGGGGGAAAAAAAAAAATCGGTCCCTGCTCGGGCGCCAAATTTGTAGCGCTTTTCTTGCGGTTTCCTTCGGTTACGTTGCCTCGGGCGCCACCTTCGTTATTTATAGTGGCTGAAGGTCCACTTTGCGGTACCTGGGTAGCCTTTAGACAGCTGGAGAAAAGTCCCAAAGGGTTCGGGAAGAAAACAAAATTAAAACAACTGTTTTCACTAAATGCACTGTATTACGGCTCTCGATACTTACAGTAAATACTCACGGTAACGAACACCCAATGAAACGGAAGTTACCTTATACGGTGGTACGGGGAAAGCGTGTAACGATAATGAAAACTACCTACGGACCCTTCACTACTGATTAGCCTGACTACTGTAGATTAAGACACGGTAAAAGTACGGCGGTACGGTACGGTTATGTAAAACTGACTACTCGGCGCCGGAATTTATTCCAAAAACCCAAAGAGGCCCAATTACGTGACCAGCGGTGTTCCCGCCACTCGACCTAACCTCTAGGTGCCTCTCCCCGATTCCCCGGGGTTCGACAAATAGAGCCTCGGTTGCACACTGTTTCCCCAAGCGTGCAACAGAGGTTTTAAGTCTCGTGACGTTGCCAGTCACACAGCCGCTAATCCCTCCAGTGTTCCCAAACCCGTTTACTGCTCCGTTTCCCCGGAGCTAAGCAAACGAGTCACAGGATTCACCGTTCCCGCTTGCTACACCGTTTCCCCGGTGTTCAACAAACAGGAACAGGACCAGAAGGATTACCTAACTGTTTTCACCAAAAATAGTAACTGTAGCCGGCGCCGTCTTATCAAAAACACCCTCAAACAGAAAACCCCGGAAAGCTATAGAAAATGCCCCAAACGAAAATCCCCGGAAAGATACTGAATATGCCCCAATTTACAGTTTATTATATTAGCTACAGTTAACGGTACGGGTTTAAACAGCAAACGGAACAAATACCGGACGGTCGGTATGTGTCTATTTTTTACTTACAAGTTCGCGGAGATAAGAGATAACGGTCGGCACGGATCGGCTTAGCTGGCTAGTTTCGATCTTTGCTGATCGAAGAATCCCTATTTTCCGGCTCGGGGCCTTCTTTTATACACAAACCCACGGTGGGGGCTGTTAGTGGCGGTACCCACTCTCTGCGCCCACCGAACCATTTCGAACGGCCCCGGACGGCCCCGATAGAATCGACGCCACGACGGCCGCGGACTAGCACCCAGCAGTGAAGGTCACGCGTATTTCAATTAAATCAGCGAAAAATTAGTAACTTCGTTAGCACCCGAGCAGTGAAGGTCACGCGCTTTTTTACATCCTTATTCAATTTACTGTGGTATTTGAAATTTGTAGCAGTGATAGTAAATAAAATAAAAAACTTGTTAAATTCATAATCAGATTTTTTTTTAGGAACAATTTGAAAAATTAGTAACTTCGTAAAGAGTGTTTTGACAAGTCAAATTCCACCAACACCAACCGACATGCAAGTATTTCTGCGAGAGGTGTCGTCGACAGCTTGACACTAAACTTGCCATTGTGATCCATGTTATTGAGCATAATATGGACGATGAACCGGAACCTGAATATGAATGTGAACAATGTTTTTTGGAATTCCACAATTTGGACGAATATGAGCAGCACCAAAACAGATGTCTTAGAGAAACTGTTGCTTCGCAAACTAATTTGAACAGTTCAGACTCAAATTTACGCTCAATCTCTTATAAAGCACTTAGAGATACATAACAGTCGAAAACCCTATAAATGCGACACACGGCTAAAATGTATTGCAAAAAGTGCAAAAAACCGTTATAAATGTAAATATTGTGACAAATTTTTTGCAGATACATCTAATTTAAGAAGGCATATTAATATTCACACCGGTCAAAGACCATTTAAATGTAAATATTGTGACAAATGTTTTACACAAGCTGTTAATTTAAAAACTCATATTAGGAGTCACACCGGTGAAAAGCCTTTTAAATGTAAATATTGTGACAAATGTTTTACGACTAAAGGTTCTTTAAGCGACCATATTAAAACCCACACTGGTGAAAAGCCTTTTAAATGTAAATATTGTGGCAGATGTTTTATACGAGCTGCTCATTTAAAAAATCATATTAGGAGTCACACCGGTGAAAAACCTTTTAAATGTAAATATTGTGACAAATGTTTTTCACTAGATGCTAATTTAAAAACTCATATTAGGAGTCACACCGGTGAAAAGCCTTTTAAATGTAAATATTGTGGCAGATGTTTTATACGAGCTGCTCATTTAAAAACTCATATTAGGAGTCACACCGGTGAAAAACCTTTTAAATGTAAATATTGTGACAAATGTTTTACGACTAAAGGTACTTTAAGCGACCATATTAAAACCCACACTGGTGAAAAGCCTTTTAAATGTAAATACTGTGACACATTTTTCAGAACTAAATCTAGCCTCAGTAGACATGTTAAGATTCATTCACATCGTTGAAAAGCCTTTTAAATGTAAATTTTGTGGAAAAGGTTTTTCATTCGTTTCTCGTTTAAGTGGACATACTAAGATTCATACTGATGAAAAGTCATTTAAATGTAATGTTTGTGGAAAATGGTTTAAGACTAAAGGTAATTTAAACGTCCATATTCATCGGCAAATATTTTACGCAAAGATCTAGTTTAAGTAGACATATGAGGATTCACACCAGTGAATAGTATTTTAAGTGTAAAGATTGTACAAAAAGTTTTGCATTAGCATCTCGTTTAAAGCGTCATACAAAGAATCACACCGGTTAAAGATTTCAGGTTTTGAGCGTGTTTTTTATTTAAAATACTTCTAATATTAAGTAATATTTTTTGCTAAAACAGCAGGATGGAAAATGAGTACTCTCAACACGGTTGAATCTATTGATATCTGTGCATATTTTTTATTTTACTTTTCCTCATCCTCACAGAATCTGCAGTTTCTGTGTTTTCCCAGGCCTATCTGCTTCAGGTGGTCTCTCAAGCGATACCATAAGAGGAAACCTGTGATTGAGCGAAAGTTTTATTTCTCAATTTTACAAATTTTTTACTTTTTTCCCAGGTTGTAACCTCCAAGAAGTTTCTTAGAGTGTGCCAATTCAGAGTTGCTCCCGGAGCTTGGATGTTTCGTGTTCCTCTTTCAATTTGAGCTCGTGTTTACAGGTGTATTCCCCCAAGCCACAGAGGGGTTCTGGTCTTGTAAAAGGAGTCTCGGTCCCTTTTTTAGCCAGAATGTTAGCTTTCTCTTAATTCCTCTGTGTTCTGGAACCCAGAGCAAGGTGACTTTATTAGTTCCGCCTAGCTCATTGAATTTGCCTAGACGTTTCCAGTCAGAATTGCAATATCCTGATTGAGATAGCCATTGTCGATTCTGAACTGAGCGCATCTTTCTATTGCGTGAATTTACGCCTGAAAGAGGTAATTTCTAATTGACTCCGAGTATGTGGTTCTCTTGTGTGACTTGGACTCATCCGCATGCTATTTAATGGTGTGTTCGCCCAAACGGTAAGTAACAGATTCATTAGTTTACTTATTCTTGTTGCTTAACGTACTTACAAAGTTATATTTTCTGATAGTTTCATCTGGCGGATACGTCAGATGTGATGGAATGCTTTTCGATCGAAATTTCCAAACTCTCATACTTACCAGATTTCCCCTCCATCTCCGTTCTTAGCCATTCTAAACAACACTGCACCGTGAGGTCAAGCCTGACCTCAATTGCCGCTGTAGGACCTGTTCTCATGGCTCCTGTTATGCATAAGCATGCCAGTCTTCTAAGGGTAATCATGGTGGTATACATCCCTTTCAGAATGATGTCAACCAAAGGGTATACCAAATTATAGAGGACAGCAAAACCGTCTACTGCTTTAGATAAAACATAATTTCTCTTCCAGACCTGATCTCCAACACGATACTTTACATCTCTCGTTCGAAAATCAGAACGTTGCTTACTTTGAATGTAAGATTTATGAAGTCGTTTCCGAACTTCTTCATAGATGTTAGGTAATTCCTGAACTGTATCGGGGTTATCAGAAATTTCCACTTTATTGTCGGCATTATCACTGACTAAACCATAAAATGGTCCATCAGCAAGTACATTTTTGGCGAAGTTTAAAAATGCAGGAGAGAAACTAGTAATTTCATGTTTAGCCAGTCTAAATAGCCTGGGCAACTTGGAAAATAGATTTATCCCATTATTGCCGTGATTATTACTTGGTTGACTCTCAGTATGGTTTACTTGTGCATGATGTAAATAGCAGCGTTATAACAAATTTTCTGGAAATTGTACTTTGTCATGAAATCTTTAAACTCTTTGCTAATAAACTGACTACCATTGTCACTAGAGAAAATTTGGCAAACCCCAAAAAAAAGAAAAACTTAATTTTCAATGAACTTAACTATGGCCTTAGAAGTCGCCTTCGCCATAGGATGCACACCAATTTAGTTAACCAATCCACCACAACAAGAACGTACTGTTTTCCCGATTTTGATCTTGGATAAGGACCAATAAGATCAGCTCAATAACTTCTCCTTCTTCCTCTTCTTCATCAGTCCTCCTTTGTCCACTCCTGAACGTAGACCTCTTTCATCCGCTTCCATGCATTTCTGTCTTGTGCTGTTTGAGACCATCTTTTCCCCGAAATCGGTTTGATATCGTCTAGCCACCCTACGCTACGCTTAACCAAGCGACAATAACTGGAAAAGAAAATTAATATTGCGATATTGACCCATAAGACCTGCCTGCGGTAAATGACTAGATTTACTAGCAGCGCAAATAGTGCATTTCCTAACATAACGGTAAACAGCCATATTTGCCCAATAATACAGTTCAGCAACTCTAGACAACGTTTTAGAGATGCCTAAATGACCGGCTGTTTCATGATCGTGAAACTTCTCAAGAATTTCCTATCTATGAGCTGTAGGTACAACAATTTACCGCCAGGCAGACCGCCAAAGAGGTGGAGGGATAGCTGGATGTCGACGTCGCAAGGAACTCCTTAAAGCTGGAAAAACAGGCTGAAAGCCTATTTCAAGAAGAAGAAGAGGTTTCTTACAATGAGGTTTGAGAGGTCATCAACAACCTCAAAAATTGTCGGGACGCGTTTGTGCTGTCAGGATTATCAAATCTGTAAAAAATCTAATTCTGATGCCCTTGACAAAACTTATAAACATGTGCATAAGAAACTGTGTTTTCCCTGAGGTTTTGAAAAGGGCAATAGTAATTCCCGTGTTTAAGAAGGGATCCACTGAGATGTTAAATACCGACCCATTTCTATACTTCCTGTGGTGTCGAAGGTTGTAGAAAAATGTATGGCTTTAGAGATAGTGCAGCGCTGTGAAGAAAATGGTCTATTTAGTAAATCCCAGTTTGGCTTTAGTTGTGGCAGAGACGCTGTAAAGGGTATTCTCCGGCATCAGTCACTGCTCTGTCCTCTTCTGTGACCTGAGCAAGGCCTTTGACTGTGTGAGCGCACAAAGTGTTGGCCTTATCCCTTCTTATTTGTCACAGAGATCTCAGATGTCACAATGTCTTGATTGGCGTGCCCTAGGGTTCAATTTTGGGCCCTATTTTTTTTTTTAATATACATAAATAACTTGCCCTCCATGAATCTGGACGCTAGGTGTACGCACTGTTTGCCGATGACACCACAATGTTGGTCAGGGGCTGTACATTGGGGAAGGTTATGCATAGGTCCGAGGCGGCAGAACGTGAGTTAGAGAAGTGATTTGACTGACTTTCTCTACCAGAGACCTGGAAGTGGCCAATGATGGGATTACGTCGTCAAACTTTTTGAGCGTTCTCGTGGACCGCGTCTGAAATGTCCGAAGAAAAGTAATCAAGTTTGACGCCCTCTAGCGGCCAAACGGGGCAAGTTAGCGGTGCCCGCTCAACGTCACGTGATAGCTCTAATCATTAGCCACTTACGATCATTTAATATGTCTATATGGTACGTTTCAAATAATCAAGTTAATCGCGATTTCTTGGAAAAATGCACCAAATATTTGTCAATATTAAGGTTTTTCCTGACCTATTATACTGACCGCCGCCTGAATTAAAGTGGTTTTTAGTAAACATTTTGAAAACGGTTAGGTTTACATAAAAACTACAAGAGTGCAAAATTGTTCCTAATGGACCACTAAACCAAACTACGTAACGTTTGAACTTCAATACAGTTGCCAGTATACAGGGTGTGTACAAAATTGTTAGCGGATCATTATTTTTGCTCCCCCTGTACACAATTTTTTAGATACAATGTTTTGATCTACACCAGTGAAAAGAGCAGTTCAAAACGATTTGTTTGAGTGGTTGAACCACCCTGAACTCCGAAAAATAACCAAGCTACAGGGTGTTAAAGTATTGAAAAGTGCATCAAAGTAGTTTTTGGAAAATATCTCGAAAACTGTTAGAATTACAAAAAAAACACTACAAAAACTCCAAAATGCTTCTCAAGCAGTCGAAAGTCTTCCAAAACAGTCTAGAAGTTTCCAAAACCTTTTAGAACGCTTTAAGGGTTCCAAATGATCTTCAACTAGTCTAGAAGCTTTTAAACAAAATCAAGGCAGTCTAAAAGCTTCCGTATGCTTTTAAAACTAGTTTCTAGAACCGTCTACTAGGTGTCCAGAACCTTCAATGTTCCTAAAGTAATCTAAAAGGATTTCAAAACACTGCAGAAAAACCAAAATGCTTCTAAAACAGTCGGAAGCCTTTCAAAACAATCTAGCAGCTTCCAAAAGCTTTTAGAACAGTCTAAAAGATTCCAACTAGCCCAGATGCTCCCAAAATGCTTCTAAAGCATTCCAGAACCTTCAACATGCTCTTTAAACTGTCCAAAAACCTTCCAAATGTCTCTATGTCTAAAATCTTTCGTATATGCTTCTAAAGCAGTTTAAAAGTTTGAAAAAAATTCTAGAACTCAAAAAAGTAAAAATATTTGCATCTCTGAAAGAGTTTTGTGGTTTTTAAAGCTTTTTTGAGGAAAATAATTTTACTTATTAAGCGCTTTTTTCACGATTTTAGTGCTTTTTAATCCGGACTCTAATGGCGTTTTCGATTGGCAAGTTTAGTGCAAAACTAAAGCATCTGTATCCTGCTCTATTAAATGTCATTGAAATAGTGTGGCAATTCACTGGTTATGAGAGATTATATGCCATTAGTATGAGTATGAATGTTTTACTTTCACTTATACACTAACTACTCCACAGTGGAAATATGGACTACTTCTTTTTAATTAAATTAGGTAGCTTTAAGTGTAATTTTTGCTCTCACTGACAATTTTGATTTTTGTTCCAATTGTTATGGTTTGCTTTGCTGGTATATGGTTCGCTTCGTACACAGTGGTACGGCAGAAATTCGAAAAGAAGTAAACAAATTGATTTCTGCTAGTTTCATGGAATTGTCTTATCATATACCATTCGAGCTCAGATTTTGGGCAGGATAATTTTTCCGCTTGTCTTTTCACACTTTTTTTATGATACAAAACTCGACCCTTTTACTGTGGTGTTTGGAATTTGTAGTAATTTGGTAGCAGGGATGATAAATAAAATTGCAAGTTGTTGTAAATTCATAATAATCTAATTTTTTTAGGAACAATTTGCTGATTGATGATAATAAAGGAATGGGATCTTATTACAAATGTTTAACTTGCAAACAGTGTTTTGATGATCTTTTCGAAGTAAAATTCCAAGTATTTCTGCGAGAGGTGTCGTCGACAACTTGACATTAAACTTTCCATTATGATCCATGTTATTGAGCATAATATGGACGATGAACCGGAACCTTAATATGAATGTGAACAATGTTTTTTGGAATTCTACAATTTGGACGAATATGAGAAGCACCAAAACAGTTAGTACTAAAAAAAAAGTAGTACTAATCAAAAAGTCACGATAGCCTGCTGCTTGGGTTGGCGATGTCATGAGAAATAGCATGTAATAATTTTCCAAAACATAGTTCAAGGTAAAGTTGATGACCAACGAAGGGCATGATGTTCTTGGAACGAAAACGTTTTGGAGCAACATTTACTTTACCAACTGTTTCGATGCGCAGCCAATAAGATTCACATGGCGATCATGATAGCCAACGTCTCTAATCAGATACGGCAATAGAAGAAGAAGGAAGAAGTGTTAAAAATAGAAATGACTTCAAAAGAGTGAGAAAGTATTCAGATTGGCAGTTTTATTTTAATGAAGCTTCTCCAGCCCTAAGGAAGTTAAAACTAAGTGTAGCAACCATTGAGTAAAAAGAACAAATATTAGGAGGTAACAATAACCCCATTTGTCTATTGATGAGCGACGAGGGTCGGAAGTCGCCATATTAGTACACGACTTTTGGGTGCGCATTCTCCTACCGCGCGGTTGAATGAATGTGATTGAGATGTCGAGGAGAATTAAAAACCCGAAAGTAAAGGGAACATGCATAGGCGGCTTGTAATTTATGTAAATCAATTTACACAATCATTCATATGACAAAAAAAAATTGATGGATACATTAAAAAATATACATTTTGTAGACAACAAAAATTATCTTTTTTACATCCTTATTCAATTTACTGTGGTATTTGAAATTTGTAGCAGTGATAGTAAATAAAATAAAAAACTTGTTAAAAATTCATAATAATCTAGATTTTTTTTAGGAACAATTTGCTGACTGAAAAAGTTGTTGATCATAAAGGAAAGGAATCTTATTACAAATGTTTGACTTGTAAAGAGTGTTTTGATGATCTGCGTGAAGTCAAATTCCACCAAGACCAACCGACATGCAAGTATTTCTGCGAGAGGTGTCGTCGACAGCTTGACACTAAACTTGCCATTGTGATCCATGTTATTCAGCATAATATGGAGGATGAACCGGAACCTGAATATGAATGTGAACAATGTTTTTTGGAATTCTACAATTTGGACGAATATGAGCAGCACCAAAACAGTTGTTTTAGAGAAACTGTTGCTTCGCAAACTAATTTGAACAGTTCAGACTCAAATTTACATTCAATTCATCACAGTGAAAGTGAACAACAAACTCAACATACTGCTGAAATTAACGGTCATCTTAAAATTCTTGGTTCAGACAATATTCTTGGAAAGTCGAAATATTATTGCAAGTACTGTACTATAGGTTTTCAGTCACAGTCTAACCTCAACAACCATTTGACTACTAACTTAGATGACCAACAGTATGGCTGTAACGAGTGCGGAAAGTTTTTTTTAGATAAAAGTTCTCTTATAAAGCACTTAGAGATACATAACAGTCGAAAGCCCTATAAATGCGACACACGGCTAAAATGTATTGCAAAAAGTGCAAAAAACCGTTATAAATGTAAATATTGTGACACATTTTTTGCAGATACATCTAATTTAAGAAGGCATATTAATATTCACACCGGTCAAAGACCATTTAAATGTAAATATTGTGACAAATGTTTTACGACTAAAGGTACTTTAAGCGACCATATTAAAACCCACACTGGTGAAAAGCCTTTTAAATGTAAATATTGTGACAAATGTTTTACACAAGCTGCTAATTTAAAAACTCATATTAGGAGTCACACCGGTGAAAAACCTTTTAAATGTAAATATTGTGACAAATGTTTTACACAAGCTGTTAATTTAAAAACTCATATTAGGAGTCACACCCGTGAAAAACCTTTTAAATGTAAATATTGTGACAAATGTTTTACGACTAAACATACTTTAAGCGACCATATTAAAACCCACACTGGTGAAAAACCTTTTAAATGTAAATATTGTGACAAATGTTTTACACAAGCTGTTAATTTAAAAACTCATATTAGGAGTCACACCGGTGAAAAACCTTTTAAATGTAAATATTGTGACAAATGTTTTACGACTAAAGGTACTTTAAGCGACCATATTAAAACCCACACTGGTGAAAAGCCTTTTAAATGTAAATATTGTGACAAATGTTTTACGACTAAAGGTACTTTAAGCGACCATATTAAAACCCACACTGGTGAAAAGCCTTTTAAATGTAAATACTGTGACACATTTTTCAGAACTAAATCTAACCTCAATAGACATGTTAAGATTCATTCACATCGTTGAAAAGCCTTTTAAATGTAAAGTTTGTAGAAAAGGTTTTTCATTCGTTTCTCGTTTAAGTGGACATACTAAGATTCATACTGATGAAAAGTCATTTAAATGTAATGTTTGTAGAAAATGGTTTAAGACTAAAGGTAATTTAAACGTCCATATTCATCGGCAAATATTTTACGCAAAGATCTAGTTTAAGTAGACATATGAGGATTCACACCAGTGAATAGTATTTTAAATGTAAAGATTGTACAAAAAGTTTTGCATTAGCATCCACCGGTTAAAGATTTCCGGTTTTGAGCGTGTTTTTTATTTAAAATACTTCTAATATTAAGTAATATTTTTTGCGAAAACAGCAGGATGGAAAATGAGTACTCTCAACACGGTTGAATCTATTGATATCTGTGCATATTTTTTATTTTACTTTTCCTCATCCTCACAGAATCTGCAGTTTCTGTGTTTTCCCAGGCCTATCTGCTTCAGGTGGTCTCTCAAGCGATAGCATAAGAGGAAACCTGTGATTGAGCGTGTATAATTTCACATTTAAATAAAACACACTCGTACTTTCAGTCCGCCTTCACCGAACACCTCTACTCGAATCCCCGGTGATTCCACCTTATCGCATGTTCGGTGTTTTTTAGCGTAAATATTTATTCCTCCAAAATAATCAATAAATACACATACACTACAGAGCGAAAGTTTTATTTCTCAATTTATTCAAGGAATATTATGCTGTGTCTTGTGACTTTTCATCATCATCACAAACCTTCCATTGGCCTTCCACTTTCTTTAAGTGGATAATATTCCTTCTATGCTCCTGACCGGTATTATGCTCTCTGACCAGAACATCGCTCCCTTTTTCCCAACTACTGTTAGTTGTGTTGTTTCACTAAAATTGGGAGTTAACTTATTTTCTTTTATTAAATTTTTCTGACAAACGTGATTGCCAATTTCTAAATCAAGATTGTCGGAAGCTTTTCTTTTTTGATCTGCGTATTCTCTTCCCTTTTCCTTATGCAGCTTCTCTCTTTCTCTAACGTCTCCGTCCTTAAAAATTATTTTTATATTTTCCGTACTTTGAATCTTGTCTCTAAATTTACGGCGTAAGAAAAGTTCTCCAGGAGTCTTGCCTGTCACAGAATGAGGTGTACTTATTATGCATAGTGAGGTAGTCTAAAAGTTCTTCCTTCCAGTCATTCTTTTGCGCCTGCTGATTTTTAACCACTTTAATATGTCTCTGTTCTGTTGTGTTGAGGCCAGTAAAGAATAGTGTGAAATATTTTAATGTTATTTTCTTTGCAAAAGAGTTTTATTTCCTCGCTTGTGAAATGTCGACCATTATCCGATGTTATCGAAGTTGGAAATCCAACTCTGGAACAACTTCTTTTAGCACGTTAATGGTTGCAACAACAGTTATGGTTCGCATGACTTTGACTTCTTTATATCTCCTTTTCATAGGATATGGGTTATTTGAGGCAGAGACTAGAGTACAACCTTTACATGCCTTTACAAATTCTTCTGCCTGTTTATCAATTCCTGGCCACCAGACTTTTTCCGTAACCTACCGTTAATTGCCACGATTCCTGGGTGTCCTTCGTGAGCTGCACCTAACACTCTTTGCCGCAGTTTAGTAGGAATAACAATTCTATCCCCCCTTAAAAGAATGTTATCACAAAAACAAAATTCAACTTCAAATACTCGATATCGTTTTATAGACTCGTTCCAGATTCCATTTAATAATCCTTCTTTTATTTTGAGAATTTCATTGTCTGATTTAGAAGCTTCTTGAATTTCTTTTAAACTTACTGCCACGAGTCTTACATACGCAACAATTTTATTGACTTGATCGCAACGTTCAAACGGAGTATTTAACTTTATTTGACATAGTCGGGATAATGGATCAGCAATATTATTTTTGCCTGGCTTATATACAACAGTGAATCTAAATGATTGTAAGCGTAATACCCAACGTTCTATACGAGTATAAAGTCGGGATCTAGATTTAAAATTATTTCTAGCGGCTTGTGATCAGTGATCAACTCGAAATTATATTTACCATACAAGTAAATAGCAAAGTGTTCAAAAGCCCAAACCAAGGCTAATGCCTCTTTTTCAGTTTGGCAATACCGTTTTACACAATCAGTTCGACTCTTATTCCCATATGCAATAATTCTCGGCCCATTTAAGTTCCACTGTATAATTACTGCTCTCAAACCTACTGGCTTGCATCTGCTATTACTTGTGTTTTATCATTAGGGTAATAAAAACCTAAAGTATTGATAAATTTGAAATCCACTTACCAATAAAGTTTACCAACCCCAAAAACTGTGAACTTCGTCTATTGTTTTTAACTTTGTACCACTTGCACATATTTATCCAAAGGCCTTATACCTCCTGGTGATAAACTATGACCCAGGAAAGTTAATTTAGTTATTTTGAATACACATTTAGTATGATTTAGTAATACGTGGTTCTCTTTTAGGACCCTTAATGTATGTTCTACTCGTTTGTCATGTTCATCTGCGACTTTGCCATAAATGAGAATATCGTCGATGGAGTTTACTACTCCCTGACACCCTAACCACATCTTCTCCATAATTTTTGGAAAGTTTCTGGAGCAGACGTTATTCCAAACATAAGCCTTTTATATCGATACAAACCTTTGCTACTAATAAATGTTGTTATATGTCTGGACTCGACAGAAATTTCAACCTGGTGAAAAGCGTTTTTAATGTCCAAGGGTGTAAAATATTTTGCTTTAAGGAAATTGGGTAATAGGGATTTATTGTGGGAAGCGGATAGTTTTCTCTCAGAATTGCAGTATTCGCATGTCAATACAAATCCTTATATCGCCATTTTCTTTCAGAATAGGTACCATTGGTGAAATCCATTGAGATGGACCATTCACCGGTTCAATAATATCTAAATCGGTTAATTCTTTAAGCTTATCATTAACCTTAATTTCAAGAGGAATTTGAATTCTCCTGTATGGTTGGCTAATCGGTTTTACTGACATATCAATAAGAATGTGAACAACAATGTTTCTAAATTTGGGAAAGGTGCAAATTTCTGTTTTATTTAACCCGTGTCCGATTTTAAGAACTCCTAAAGAAATCGCAGTTTGTTTACCCAATATACTCTTTGGACCATTTTTACTATATAAAAAGATGCCAAATCGGTTTTACCATCCGTTTCAATGTCAGACTCAAATGATCCAATTATATTTACAGGAACTTTAACCCTTAACCAAATAATATTTGCTTTAGATTTTTATTTGATTCGTTACCTTAACTCCTGATTTCTTTAGGTGTTCCCATGTCTCATTGTCTATAATGTTGCATTTGGTACCAGAATCTATTAACATGGTTATAATAATACCTCCTACCTTACATTTAACGATATCGTCATCTTTCCAAACATGGAACACATATTCTGTTTCTATCATCATCTGATGGAGTTGTAGGGCTGCTGATATGGTCAATCTCCTCTTCTCTACCTCGCCTAGGTCTGAACTTCTTCAGGTTGTCCAACAAATTCACGAAATCCACTAGCCACTGTATATTTCCATTTCGAGAGACAACACCTCGCAAAATGTCCTTGTTGCTGGTTGTTCCGATACACACGTATTGCATCGAATTATTCTCGAATAATCTTTCCTTGCTCCGACCATGTTAACATCATTGCCATCATGGAAACTGCTGGGATTGGATTTATTAGAAAGCTCAGTCAACTGTCTATCGACTGTTTTAAGTGCATTAGCTTCAGAGATTCAATGTACCTGAATCTCCAGCAGCTAATATTTTCTTCTTTAATTCTACTGAAGAAGTTTTTCTACGATTTGGTCTATAAGTTGCTCTTCCAAATTAGGAAATTGACATTTTGTTGCTTGCTGCCTCAGTTTAAAAAGAAACTTTTCAAATTCTTCGCCAAGTTCTTGTGTAATTAATCGAAAAATGTGACGCTTATATATTTTGCTTTGCTTCGGCGAAAAACAATCATGTAGCATACTCAAAGCAATGATATATACGTTGTTCCCTTCCTCATCAGGTTCAGCAGCATTTGCGCCAGGAAGGCTGCAGAAAATTTCTTGCAGGCCTAACCCTCCAAAATGTAACAATGTTGCTCTCATTGTTAAAGGATCTGTGATGCTTGCAGCTTGCAAATATATCTATAGGCTCGAGTTCATTTTTGCCAACGTTGCTCCACTGAGCTAACGTCTCCATCACAATTCAACGATGGAAGCCCCGTAATTTTACCACGACTTAATAAATTTCATAAATAAGTGTCTTAAGTCCTTTAACTTTTGTTTGTTTCCTCACTTATCCCTTTCTTTCAGGATTCCAGTATCACTTATCCCTTTCTTTCAGGATTACAGTATTACTTTTCCCTTTCTTTCAGGATTCCAGTATTTGTAACCACAAACACCTAGCTTTCATGTTGCTTTAGCTTTTTTTTTTTTTCAGGTTATATAACCCTCTACCCTGCCGTTTGGTTTCGGGTTTGTACAGTGTTTATGTTAAACACCTAACTCCTTAAAGAATTGTTTACTACTTACGTTTTTTTCCTCGTCGCCACTGTATAATTTCACATTTAAATAAAACACACTCGTACTTTCAGTCCGCCTTCACCGAACACCTCTACTCGAATCCCCGGTGATTCCACCTTATCGCATGTTCGGTGTTTTTTAGCGTAAATATTTATTCCTCCAAAATAATCAATAAATACACATACACTACAGAGCGAAAGTTTTATTTCTCAATTTTACAAATTTTTTACTCCTTTCCCAGGTTGTAACCTCCAAGAAGTTTCTTAGAGTGTGCCAATTCAGAGTTGCTCCCAGAGCTTGGATGTTTCGTGTTCCTCTTTCAATTTGAGCTCGTGTTTACAGGTGTATTCCCCCAAGCCACAGAGGGGTTCTGGTCTTGTAAAAGGAGTCTCGGTCCCTTTTTTAGCCAGAATGTTAGCTTTCTCTTAATTCTGGAACCCGGAGCAAGGTGACTTTATTAGTTCCGCCTAGTTCATTAATTTTGCCTAGACGTTTCCAGTCAGAATTGCAATATCCTGATTGAGATAGCCATTGTCGATTCTGAAAGAGGTAATTTCTAATTGACTCCGAGTATTTGGTTCTCTTGTGTATTTTGGATCCATCCGCATACCATTTATATGGTGTGTTCGCTCAGACGGTAAGTAACAGATTCATTGGTCCACTCTTACTTGTTGCTTAACGTACTTAGAAAGTTATATTTTCTGATAGTTTCATCTGGCGGATACGTCAGAAGCATGTCAGTCTTCTAAGGGTAAAAAAAAGACTTCTTTAAATCAGTTGGCAGTTTTATTTTAGTGATGTGTTACCAGCCTCGTAAGAGTTGAAACATACATCCTTATTCAATCTTCGTAAATGTCGTGATAAAATCTTGTTTTACTGTCTTGTTTGGAAATTGTAGTAACTTGGAAGCAGGGATGATAAATAAAATTGCAAGTTGTTGTAAATTCATAATATAATAATAATATAGATATTACAAATTTTTAACTTGCAAACAGTGTTTTGATGATCTTTTCGAAGTAAAATTTCACCAAGACCAACCGACATGCAAGTATTTCTGCGAGAGGTGCCGTCGACAACTTGACACTAAACTTGCCACTGTGATCCATATATTATTGAACATGACATGGACGATGAACCTGAAAATGAACATAAACAATGTTTTTTGGAATTCTACAATTTGGACGAATATGAGCAGCACCAAAAGAGTTGTCTTAGAGAAACCGCTGTAACTAACAGTTCAGACTCAAATTTACGTTTAAAACATGATCATACCCCTGAAACTAAAGGTCATCTCAAAATCCCTGATTCAGACAATATTCTTGAGAATGCAACACGTCAAATTGCAGAGACTTTTAAAAGTTAATATTTGAATTTATTGAAGCATGTAAAACAAAGGAAAATTAATTGAACACAATGAAATAAATACTTTGGTTCTGATGACTAATTCGATTAGTGTGACGCGTGCAAACAACACTCGACTAGCTCAGGGGTTCGCCACCAGTTTTATCGAACAGGTAAAGAAAACTGGAAACCTTCAGATGTCCTGCTAGTTATCAAAACCAAAGTTAATGAAAATAATAAAAAAGCTAAAAAAGAAACTATGCAGCAATGATTTAGTGATTATATGACGATAACAACTAATAATAGAGACTTGTGAATTCAAACAACAAATAAAATAATAGCCAATTTATTCAGGCAAATCTGCCGGAGCCACAACACTATAAATCCAGCTAACTTAAACGGCCCATACACTATACAATTAGTTGTACGACAAGTTGTACAACTCAGGTAGATTCGACCGTCGAAACGATAATTGCATAGTGTGTGGTGCTGTCGTCCAACAAGTCGTACGACCCGGTCGAATCGTACGGTAGTTTGACTGGACAAAAATTTATCGTACGACGGCGTTTGATATACCACAAATCGGACTCAATTCGACATAAACTTAAAAAAAGAACTTAACACTCTCGCAAATATGGAGACTAATACATTTTGGACTGAATTTATTAATCTCTATCGTGAGCAGGTTTGTTTGTGGGATGTGAAATTCAATGAATATGCCAATAAACAAAAACTTTTTCCTTTCTTTCTTTTCTTTTTCCTAACTTTTCTTTCATCATGAACTAAAGCGACCACTATTGCTGCTGTATTTGTTGTTCACAACGAACGCAGCATGATGCTCTGTGTGCTACAAAAATTTAAAACGTACTGCAAATCTTTAAGACCGATTGATACTCAGATCGTTTGTGTTTGTGGCCAAAATCATGTGCAACTTGTCGCATCAATTGTCTGTTCAATCTATCGTACAACTAATTGTATAGTGTATGGGCCGTTTTAGGCTAATTCTTACGCAATAAGGTCAACTGCCTAACCGGCGCCCAACTACAAAACGTCGTTGTTGGCGTGACTAAGGGCCGGTTGTTTGGATTGTTAACCCCTAGGTTGGACCCTGTTAGAAAAAAACTAATATACAAACCGCAAATAAAATATATACATCCACAAGAAGGCTGCTTTTGATTAGTACTTAACCACACACACACGCATGGTGTAGACTATAGTAAACAACGTTAATCTGATTAGGAAAAAAAAACTATCAATTTGGGCCTCTTGCAATGAATGTAATGATTAGAAATAGTGAAATAGTTAAGTAAAAATTAATTAATAAAGTATTACCTGTTGGATTCAGGGTTAAGATATAGCTAGATAGCTGACCGAGACGTGTAGCTTGCTTTGCTTTGGTTTTTTTCCCCTGTCTGTTACTATTTAAAGGAAAGCAAAATTAATAACTAAAATTATCAAGGTAAAATGCACTTACGGATGGAATTTCTAACATCACAAATAGAAACCACAAGTTGGTGAAGAAAATGGCCGTCTGCCTCGAGCCTAAGAACAATTATAACACCGTGAAATAAATTATTGTGGACGAAAATATTGGCTAGAAAACTCACCCACTACGCTAACGCACACAAATCAATATTCATCTCGCGATAAATCCCAATGATGATGGCTAAATTCGCGGATAAAAAAGATTTGGTAGCGACTTGCGAGAGCACTCAATAAAACCGGCCGGCACTTCAAGCTGACACAAGACACAATGGAAGAGAACTCACCGGATGGACGGGTCAAAATTAAATCTCGGACCAATGACAGACCGACGCCCAGATGAAGATCACGACATTGACAATTAAAGTAGAGATGGGCCGAGCCACCGCCCTCTGTACAAGAAAGCCAAGAAGGTGCATGCAAAAATTCCAATATGGCCGAAATACTGGTTTGACAGTTTGCATTTGTTGGTATTGTGGAAATTGAGTTTTTCGATGATTAAATTAATTTTTAAGGTTTAAAGTCAAGACTTGGGATTACTTGCCAAAGTAATTTTTGTTTGCTATTATATATTGTTGTTTATATGTTTATTGTTCTAGTGAAAGTGTAGTTTGTGTTCATTTTATTGTGTTATCACTATTGTTATTGTTCCTTCATTGTTCTATAATTTGTTGTTGGTTTTTTAACTTAAATTCTATTGCCTCTACAATATGCCGTCCACTTGTTGTTTGCCAAATTGTAAAAGCAATTTGGTGAAAGGCCCAAAAGTGTCAGTCTTTTACTTTCCAAAAGACCCTGCTCGAACCCAACAGTGGTTGAAAGCTTTGAACTGGAATGATTTTACTCCAACACAATACTCAGTGGTAAGTACAATATGCTTTCTCATTCAGTAAACTTATTGCCTCTTAACGGGTTGCCCATATTCGACGGACCCATGTTTTTTTTTAAAAAATCAAAGAAAAAAATAAAAATTTGGCGGTTGGCAATCTTAATCATTTAATTTGTTCTAAGTAGATTTGTTTACATCAATTTTTGAATATGATATCTCTCAAATGGCCGCCTCTGGCGTTGATGGCGTATTGTGCCCTTTTTGCAGCATTTTCCATCGTTTTCGCCAACATTTCGGCAATGTTGTCCTTGAGCTCTTCTACGGTCCTTGGCTTGTTAACGTAAACCTTTGACTTCAAATATCCCCACAAGAAGAAGTCAGGCGGCGTCAAATCGGGCCAACGCGGTGGCCAGTCCAAATCACCACTTTTCGACATCAAACGGCCCGGAAACAATTTCTTCAGAAAATCGATTGTTATGCGACTTGTGTGCGGTGGAGCGTCGTCTTGTTGAAACCAGAACTGCCTCATACGCTTTCGACGAATAATTGGCATCACAAAATTGGTCATCATGTCGCGATAACGCTCCTGGTTGATGGTAACAGCATGGCCATTTTCATTTTGGAAGAAAAACGGCCCAATGACCGTTTTCGCACTAACGCCGCACCAAACTGTAACATTTTCGTCATAAAGAGGCACTTCTTGAATCTCCTGAGGATTTTCAGTGGCGTAAATACGGCAATTTTGCTTATTTACGGTCCCATTCAATGTGAAATGGGCTTCATCGGACATGATAATTTTGTTCCAAAATTGCTCGTCATCTTCGGCCATTTCGATGACTCTTTGGGCCCATTCCAATCGACGAGGCTTGTCCGCAGGCAACAATCTTTGCGTCAATTGAATTTTGTACGGGAACAAATGCAAATCAACGCGAATAATCCGTTGTAAAGTGGACCGAGCCATGCCCAACTGCTGAGAACGGCGTTTTTGGGATGTTCTTGGGGACCTCTCAACACTGGCTCGTACGGCAGCGATATTCTCGGCCGATCGCCTTGGTCGACTTTTATTTGGCCTCTTCGGATTAGAAAGAGCCTCACCAGTCGAAAATTTTTCGTATAAACGCTTAATGGTGTTCTTAGAAGGCGCACTTTTCACATTTCACAAAAACACGTTGAGTTTTCACAATTGACTTGCTCTGTTGAATGTAAATTTCAACTATTTCAGAGCGTTCGCGTGGCGTGTATTGTTCCATGGTAAAAATCTGCTTGGACTGACGCTTCAAACGCGGTATGTCATTAAGCGATCTGACATCTCTGTCAAAAGTTATGGCGTTGCCAGATGGGTCCGTCGAATATGGGCAACCCCTATTGACTTTTTAATGTTTGTTATATTTTTCAATTGGTTACCAGACTGTTTTGAGGGCTTTTTGTGCTGATTCCAAGGGACTTTCATGTGGTAACTTTGCCTGAAAACAGTTTGCATTGACTCTCTAAACAAAATGATTAATACTTACCTAATATAGGTCAACAGACTTTGAAGCAATAAGTTGGATATTGTGGGGTCATTTTAAAATACACTAAAATAACTATCAACAGGCTGAAAAAGGTTACATAAACTGTATTGTTCAAATGTCTAGAAAATAACAGCCCACAAGTTATTTAATTATGTTGAAAATAATTATTGTTGATAAGTAATGATCATATGTAAAGGATCAATAACTCATCAAGTACCATACATCATTTACCTATTCTGTAGTTGGTTCCATTCTGGAAACTGTTTTACGTATGCTGTTGCGTTTTCGTTCAGTTTTAAATAAAGTTCTACCATGTTTTTTAAAAAAAAAACTTTTACTTAAATCAAAAATAAAAGCAATAACACAGTTTTTTGTATTTTTTTATAATGCCAACTAAATTCTACACTTATCTGTATGCAAAAATCAAGTAATGAAGCATTGAATAGAACATTAAATTTTTTGTAATTTTATAAATTAAAAAAAATCTTAAATATAACCAAACCCATAACACACCGATTGTCGTTTGTTTTTTGTAATAGTGGTACCATTTTCCAAGACCATCTATGACAAAAATCTAAAAAACATTCTGCACTTTATAAAGTAAATAATACCATCATCAAGTAGTGTTTTTCCATTTTAAAAAATCATCAAAATTAAAAAAAAGGTGTTTTTTATGGAAATAGATGAAATTTTTAGAGTTTTCTAAGAGAAATTTGCAATTTTAAGTTTTTTCATTTTCAAACGCAAAAAAAGTGTTTTTTATGGACATTGTTTTTTTGGAATTTTTAGAGTAATATTCAAGACAACTTTGCAAATATTATTTTGTCATGTAATACTAGCCTTGGCTTTTCCTTTACCAAGGGAACCTATTTGGGACACACTGTATGCACTTTATGTTTGTAAATATTATGTATTTTCCAGTGAAATCTTGAATAAAATTAGTAAACCATATTGCACTGAACTGTATTTACAGTTATTTATTTACCTGCTATTTTTTCCTTTTGAAGTATTTATATGCAGAAATCTGTTAGTTTTAGGATTGTTTTTTAGCAGTACTGCCCTGTTTTTGACTTTTCACTACTTTTTAGTCAATCATTTGTAGTTGCCCTACAGACAATGAGGCCAGTCAGAATCAAAAAGTTTGAATAAAAGCCTTCAAGATTTACAACCTTCAGTTTTTTGTGGACCACACCTCAAAAACTTTTCCGCAGGCCACAGAAAAGAGCCCAAATGCAACACATATCTACTCAATAGGTGATTTACTACACAGTAATTGGACCAAGGACCCTGGTATAAAACCCATATAGAATCAATCCAATTGGCCAAAACAGACAAAAAGGAAACCCCAAAAAAACAGACAAAAACAGCTTACCACCCTGTTTTTAGGATCAAATACCAAACAAACGCATTTTTAAAAAGGATACAGCAGTAGCAATTTTCACAAACACTAAAAACACAACAAGCTGAAAAAGCAACAATGAAAAATAAAATATATTTATTTAGGTTTTAGGTTAGGTTTGTAGTAGAGATACGTACTTCTTTCTTTATTTCTTCTAAAAAAGTCACGTGACTTTTATATCATTTTATAATGATAGTGTCATGTGATTAATAGAGAAGAAACAAAGAAAACAAAAACTTTTCTACTTCTAACCCAACTTTTTTTGTTTTTGTGAGTTTGAATGCAAAACGCCGTTGTTGTTTTTCGATTTGTTCTAGTTTTTGGACGGGATTGTTATATTAATATCGGTAAAGTGCTAAAAAAGTGCAGCCCCAACAGGTGGTAAGTGAGTACAAATTATTCTGGTACAGAAGGCCCCTAAGAAATTCGACATAATTGTAAAAAATTAGATCAGAGTCATTTATTTTAATTTGCATGTTTTTAAAAGTGTCTCAGAGTTTATTTATCTACTAAAAAGTAAATTCTAAGATACTCTCAGAAGAAGTGTGTGTAGAAATTGTTTGATTTAATAATGTTGGCAACAAACTACAAACAAGACCTAAAGTTTCAGTTTTTACAGCTTATTTTAGAATTATTTAAAAAAAGACAAACAAGAGAAAATTCAATATTGAAAAGCCTTTAATTTAGGACGAAACAGATTTTACTGCTGCTACATTGAGTGCTACACTTTGAACATCCAAATTTGTGTTCACTCGACCTGTGATACAGGGTGAGTTTTTTTCAATGTTTAGTGAAGGGAGCTTGTAAACCAGCAGAGCTATGAAGTTGATTAAATGGGGAAAGAATTGGATATTTAGAAGACCAATTTAAAACCCTTTTTTTTTAAGTTTATTTGTCAGGAGATAATTAGCAAAAATCAAATTTTGTTGATTTCTTTGATTCCATCTAGCTGATTTATTATGTTCAGATAAAAGTTGTATACAGGGTGAATCACAGTGATGGTATATTAGAGGTATCTAGAGAACAACTCAATATTTTTCACTGCAATGTGGAGTGTAACCTAGGTTGGGTCCAAACTCTCTTTCCAAACTGTTTTGGACTTAATGGTGTTGCCAGATCAGTCAGAAAAAACACCAACTTTTGATTTTCAAATGGAACATCCTGTTTTTAATCTCATTTTTGAATTCCTCGCAAGGAGGCTAGTAATTAATGTTAATACTTCCCTATACCTATCTTGCACCGTTTCTTAGATATTTTCTAAAAATGGTGAATTTGTCAGCAAAACGGTGGTCTAAACTTCAATTAAATTCTCAATTCCTGAAAGGTTTGCTGATCTGACCTTTTGTTCTCAGTTAGACAATACTACATGGTCAAAAAGCCCAGAGACATAAAATGAAAAAAACCTACAGAGTGGTCAATATTTACCTTTTAGTCAGACAGATTAAAAAACTGCAAAAAGTCTGTTTTTTTAAATGGATCCATGGGTGTTTTATGGTTTGTAAGAAAAGAATATTAAATGTAAAACAAATCCATGTATACATTTCCTACCTATACCTAACTTCAACCGTTTCTGACTTATTAACAGTTTTTCCCTTAAAGGGCGCATTCAATCATAATCCATACTAACCTGAATAAGGACACCTGCTTGGTCATGATTTTATATGCACTTTAAGGAAAAACTGTTGATAAGTCAGAAATGGTTGAAGTTAGGTATAGGACGAGTATACATAGAATTGTTCTAAATTTAATGTTCTTTTATTACAAACTATAATACATTGGTGGTTGCATTTAAAAAAACGAACTTCTAGCAGTATTTCTGTGGTATTGTCTAACTGAGAACAAAAGGTCACATAAGCAAACCTTACTTACTTAATAATACCAAAAAGTAATTCTTTTTTAAAATGGCCAAATTGGTACTTGCATTGAGAACTGATGTCCACATGAAAGACAACTATTTTAGAAGCAACTTACCAAAATTTCTGTTAAGTTTAACAAAAGGTGTGGGAAATATTAGTAAAAGAAAATCGGAAAAAAATCATGAATTATTGAAGTGCTTTCTGAATGGTGTGACATTAGAGGTTGCCAGACTGTTTTAGTACAAAATGGTAACATTCTTCACAGAGGACGACTCTCGCCTCTTCCCTCATGTGGTTCGGGAACCATCGGAGTTGGCACATGGTTCCATTGTTCCTCAGGAACCGTATCCCGACCGCAGAGGGCCGCAGTGAACACTACGTTGCCCTTGTTAGCGTTAGAAGTGTGATTCACATTCTAGTGAATCACCAACTTAGAAGACCAACTCTAGATTGGTTCAATTCGTATCTGGAGTCCATTTTCGAAAAATTTTAAAAATTGTAAAACAAACAAAAAAAAAGTAAAAAGGGAAAACTCAGTCGGGACGTGTACGTTTAACCATCATGGGATGCCTTCCACGTCACTGAATCATCATTCGTTTTCTCTTCAATTCAATCCGCTTTGTCGATCGGATTAACAGCCTACGATATAAACGAAGTCAGTGTCAGACAATTATTAATCCAAAGTGGGGATTGTATTATGTTTTGTGTCATCCTCATCTTGAGTTATTTGCGCGATTATTTCACTCAACTATGGTAACCTTATGAAGCAAAAAATGTCTTAATTAACCGTTAATTCGATGATTTTTCGAAAAATTACAGCATTTTTCCTGTTTTTCTCTTCAACATGGTGATAATAAATATCACACTAAATACTGGATGCATGATATGACATATGACATTTAAACAGGAACAGTAAATAATGGGAAGTTTGAAACTTGGGTGATTGGACTTGGACCAAAATTCCTAAGGGTAAGTGATCCAAAATATCTTCATTAAGTGTAAACTTTTTATTTTAAAAAGAGTAGTTTTATAATTACAACAATCTGATTTGTAGTATGGTATTTACAAAATTTTCTTACATTGTTGACAGTTCTCTTGTTTGAATGCTTTATGTGGGTTTAAAACAGAAGGTAAGTATACAGGATGGTCATTATAGCAAAACGAAATGATTTTTGAATGTCTTGAAGACTGGTTCAAGCCAAGTTCAAAATCTGTTTCAGTCTTTGAAATATTTTTTTCAATTTCTGAGCTTAAATGCTTAATTACTGTATTGTCTTTGTACCAAGAGGTTGGGATTTGTATAAGGTTTACTCATCTCTATTTTTTAGGAAGAGTTTGGTTGTCCTTTTTTGAGATGTAGTTGGTAATATATTTACTTGGAATATTTTGTTATATTATACAGTTTTTTAAATAATATTTTCTCTAAAAGTTCGTACAACTACCATTCCAAATCACTTAAATCTTTATAATAAGTGTGTTAATAAACTTTTTAAAAAATGCTTGACTGTTTTATTCTCGGTTTTATGGTTTTATTTAGTTAGTACCATTTGCACCAGAACAGTGGTTGAACATAAACATATCATTATCAGTTAATTACCGATTGCATTTTCAGTCAACTTGCTAATTTTTTAATTTTTTGCCTTTAAAAGATTGGGTATTTTGGCATTTGGTACTTGAATTTGTGTGTAATCCATACTAATACAGAACTTTCTTTTAGGAACTATTGTTTGTTTAGTGAATATGTAGATATACCTGATCTTCAAACGGAAAGAGCCAACTACAGATTTTGTCATGTCTACTATCCTTTAATGATCTTCTTGAAGTGAAATACCACGAGCACCAAGAACACTGCAAGTATTTTTGCGAGATATGTTGTCGACAGTTTGACACTAAATCCGCAAGTGTGGTTCATGTCATTGAGATCACAATATGGAAGTGAAACCGAAACTTGAATACAAATGTGAGATTTGCTTTCTGGAAACAACTTGGACGCATATGAACAACACAAAAGAGACTGCTACAGTGAAGACGCCTGTTATTATTCTAACACAAGTGTTTTACAAACTAATTCAGATTTTCAGGGTTTTTCTTTTACTATAGGAAACAGCAAAGAAGACTCTTTGTACTCTACTGTTTATGCAGGTGAAAAGTACTTCTGGACTGAACTTCTGGTTTAAGTAAACATTCTAAGATTCACAGTGATGAAAAGCCGCATGAATGTCTAGTATGTGGGAAAAAAATTCTCAGAAAGGTAATTTAAATACGCACTTAACAACCCATAAAATTGTATGCAAATGAAACAATTTTACAATGTTTTTGTACAAATTTTCAACCATGGTAACGTTATGAAACAAAAAGGGGACTTATAAATAGTATTAAATAATTTTCGAAAAAATTTGAGTAACAATTCCACTCTTCTACAAAAAATTCCATATATACGTCAAATCAATGCTTGATATCGGCTAATCAGGAAGGAAGATAGTTTGCAAATGGATAAAAAAATTGGATACATTTTGATGTTGATTTCATCGTTTCCACGGATTTTCTTCTTCTTCTTCATGTACCATCTCCATATCGGAGGTTGGCTATCATCATTGCTATTCTTACTTTGAAAACTGCGGCTTTGAATAGGTTGAAATACGTGACGTCGAACCATTCTCGTAAGTTCCTAAGGCAGGATATTCTTCTCCTTCTTCCCACGATCTTTCCCTGGATTATGAGTTGCAGAATCTCATACCTTTGATCTCTCATAACGTATCCGAGATATTTCTCTTTACGTTTTACCTCTACGTTTGTAACATATTCCGTCCATGGTATTCTCAACATTCTACGGTATGTCCACATCTTGAAGGTTTTCAATTTTTGCTCGTAATATACGTTCAGGGTCCATGTTTTGTTATAGTCAGCAGGTTTTGGTTGACATCAAGACATTATAGGCAAACAAGGCTTCCCTTGTACCACTTCCGTTTCTAATTCCAAACTGAGTATCGGCGATATTTTCTTTCAGCTTCTTATACATTTTACGGTGGATGACTTTGATGAAGATCTTTAGTGTGTGGCTCATTAGGCTGATTGTGCGGTGTTCCTAGCATTTCTTATCATTCTGCTTCTTAGGAATTGCGACAAACGTAGACCGAAGCCACTCTTCTGGTATTATTCCTGTTTCATAGGTGTTATTAAACAGGATGGTCCCAGGACCCAAATATTGCTCTTCAATCAGCTTAAGCACATCTGCTGGTAGATCGTGAGGACCAAGAGCTTTCCCGTCTTTTGCTGACTTTATTGCTACTTGCACTTCTTTTAAAACAGATTGATCCAGTTTCAATTTGTGTGTTTTGGCGAAATTTGTATTTGATGTCCTTCTGTACTTCTTTATATTTCCGTCTGTCTGCATTTTCAGGTTTCCTCTCTTCTCCATAAGCATTAATATTTCATCCAATCCTTTCGATTTTTTTGTTTTTCAGGTTTTAGGTGCTTTCTGCAGGATTCCATTTTAAGATTCTGCCACATGGTTAAATCACTAAGTTGATTAAGTTTTTATTCACTGCCTGGTGTACTTTCATTCGCAGGTTGTTGCTTCGTAATAGGTTTTTTATGAAACTTGCAGCCTCTTTAGCTTCACCACAATTTCCGCCACAAGAAGGTGGGAATGATGTGAGGAAATGATCCGAGCCCACATCATCCATATCACGGATTTTCACTACACTTCTCTTGTTGCAATATCTCACCTTCAGATTTTTGCTCTCACTGTCAATTTTGATTTTTGTTCCAATTGTTATGGTTTGCTGGTATATGGTTCGCTTCGTACACAGTGATACGGCAGAAATTCGAAAAGAAGTAAACAAATTGATTTCTGCTAGTTTCATGGAATTGTCTTATCATATACCATTCGAGCTCAGATTTTGGGCAGGATAATTTTTCCGCTTGTCTTTTCACACTTTTTTTATGGTACAAAACTCGACCCTTTTACTGTGGTGTTTGGAATTTCTAGTAATTTGGTAGCAGAGATGATAAATAAAATTGCAAGTTGTTGTAAATTCATAATAATCTAATTTTTTTTAGGAACAATTTGCTGATTTATGATAATAAAGGAATGGGATCTTATATTACACATGTTTAACTTGCAAACAGTGTTTTGATGATCTTTTCGAAGTAAAATTCCAAGTATTTCTGCGGGAGGTGTCGTCGACACCTTGACACTAAACTTTCCGTTGTGATCCATGTTATTGAGCATAATATGGACGATGAACCGGATCCTGAATATGAATGTGAACAATGTTTTTTGGAATTCTACAATTTGGACGAATATGAGCAGCACCAAAACAGTTAGTACTAAAAAAAAAAGTAGTACGAAACAAAAAGTCACGATAGCCTGCTGCTTGGGTTGGCGATGTCATAAGAAATAGCATGTAATAATTTTGCAAAACATAGTTCAAGGTAAAGTTGATGACCAACGAAGGGCATGATGTTCTTGTAACGAAAACGTTTTGGAGCAAAATTTACTATACCTACTGTTTCGATTCGCAGCCAATAAGATTCGCATAGCGATCATGATAGCCAACGTCTCTAATCAGATACGGCAATAGAAGAAGAAGGACGAAGTGTTAAAAATAGAAATGACTTCAAAAGAGTGAGAAAGTATTCAGATTGGCAGTTTTATTTTAATGAAGCTTCTCCAGCCCTATGGAAGTTAAAACTAAGTGTAGCAACCATTGAGTAAAAAGAACAAATATTAGGAGGTAACAATAACCCCATTTGTCTATTGATGAGCGACGAGGGTTGGAAGTCGCCATATTAGTACACGACTTTTGGGTGCGCATTCTCGTACCGCGCGGTTGAATGAATGTGATTGAGATGTCGAGGAGAACTAAAAACCCGAAAGTAAAGGGAACATGCATAGGCGGCTTGTAATTTATGTAAATCAATTTACACAATCATTCATATGACAAAAAAAAATTGATGGATACATTAAAAAATATACATTTTGTAGACAACAAAAATTAGCTTTTTTACATCCTTATTCAATTTACTGTGGTATTTGAAATTTGTAGCAGTGATAGTAAATAAAATAAAAAACTTGTTATGAATTCATAATAATCTAGATTTTTTTTAGGAACAATTTGCTGACTGAAAAAGTTGTTGATCATAAAGGAAAGGAATCTTATTACAAATGTTTGACTTGTAAAGAGTGTTTTGATGATCTGCGTGAAGTCAAATTCCACCAACACCAACCGACATGCAAGTATTTCTGCGAGAGGTGTCGTCGACAGCTTGACACTAAACTTGCCATTGTGATCCATGTTATTGAGCATAATATGGACGATGAACCGGAACCTGAATATGAATGTGAACAATGTTTTTTGGAATTCTACAATTTGGACGAATATGAGCAGCACCAAAACAGTTGTCTTAGAGAAACTGTTGCTTCGCAAACTAATTTGAACAGTTCAGACTCAAATTTACGTTCAATTCATCACAGTGAAAGTGAACAACAAACTCAACATACTGCTGAAATTAACGGTCATCTTAAAATTCTTGGTTCAGACAATATTCTTGAAAATTCGAAATATTATTGCAAGTACTGTACCATAGGTTTTCAGTCACAGTCTAACCTCAACAACCATTTGACTACTAACTTAGATGACCAACAGTATGGCTGTGACGAGTGCGGAAAGTTTTTTTTAGATAAAAGTTCTCTTATAAAGCACTTAGAGATACATAACAGTCGAAAACCCTATAAATGCGACACACGGCTAAAATGTATTGCAAAAAGTGCAAAAAACCGTTATAAATGTAAATATTGTGACAAATTTTTTGCAGATACATCTAATTTAAGAAGGCATATTAATATTCACACCGGTCAAAGACCATTTAAATGTAAATATTGTGACAAATGTTTTACACAAGCTGCTCATTTAAAAAATCATATGAGGAGTCACACCGGTGAAAAACCTTTTAAATGTAAATATTGTGACAAATGTTTTACACAAGCTGCTAATTTAAAAACTCATATTAGGAGTCACACCGGTGAAAAACCTTTTAAATGTAAATATTGTGACAAATTTTTTGCAGATTCAAATGTAAATTTAAATGTAAATATTGTGACAAATGTTTTACACAAGCTGCTAATTTAAAAACTCATATTAGGAGTCACACCGGTGAAAAACCTTTTAAATGTAAATATTGTGACAAATGTTTTTCACTAGATGCTAATTTAAAAACTCATATTAGGAGTCACACCGGTGAAAAACCTTTTAAATGTAAATATTGTGACAAATGTTTTACGACTAAAGGTACTTTAAGCGACCATATTAAAACCCACACTGGTGAAAAGCCTTTTAAATGTAAATATTGTGACAAATGTTTTACACAAGCTGCTAATTTAAAAACTCATATTAGGAGTCACACCGGTGAAAAACCTTTTAAATGTAAATATTGTGACAAATGTTTTACGACTAAAGGTACTTTAAGCGACCATATTAAAACCCACACTGGTGAAAAGCCTTTTAAATGTAAATATTGTGACAAATGTTTTACACAAAATCTGCTAAGTTAAACATATTAAGAGTCACACATCGGTGAAAAGCCTTTTAAATGTAAATATTGTGACAAATGTTTTACGACTAAAGGTACTTTAAGCGACCATATTAAAACCCACACTGGTGAAAAGCCTTTTAAATGTAAATATTGTGACAAATGTTTTTCACTAGATGCTAATTTAAAAACTCATATTAGGAGTCACACCGGTGAAAAACCTTTTAAATGTAAATATTGTGACAAATGTTTTACGACTAAAGGTACTTTAAGCGACCATATTAAAACCCACACTGGTGAAAAGCCTTTTAAATGTAAATACTGTGACACATTTTTCAGAACTAAATCTAGCCTCAGTAGACATGTTAAGATTCATTCACATCGTTGAAAAGCCTTTTAAATGTAAAGTTTGTGGAAAAGGTTTTTCATTCGTTTCTCGTTTAAGTGGACATACTAAGATTCATACTGATGAAAAGTCATTTAAATGTAATGTTTGTGGAAAATGGTTTAAGACTAAAGGTAATTTAAACGTCCATATTCATCGGCATATATTTTACGCAAAGATCTAGTTTAAGTAGACATATGAGGATTCACACCAGTGAGTAGTATTTTAAATGTAAAGATTGTACAAAAAGCTTTGCATTAGCATCTCGTTTAAAGCGTCATACAAAGAATCACACCGGTTAAAGATTTCCGGTTTTGAGCGTGTTTTTTATTTAAAATACTTCTAATATTAAGTAATATTTTTTGCGAAAACAGCAGGATGGAAAATGAGTACTCTCAACACGGTTGAATCTATTGATATCTGTGCATGTTTTTTATTTTACTTTTCCTCATCCTTACAGAATCTGCAGTTTCTTTATTTTCCCAGGCTTATCTGCTTCAGGTGGTCTCTCAAGCGATAGCATAAGAGGAAACCTGTGATTGAGCGAAAGTTTTATTTCTCAATTTTACAAATTTTTTACTTTTTTCCCAGGTTGTAACCTCCAAGAAGTTTCTTAGAGTGTGCCAATTCAGAGTTGCTCCCAGAGCTTGGATGTTTCGTGTTCCTCTTTCAATTTGAGCTCGTGTTTACAGGTGTATTCCCCCAAGCCACAGAGGGGTTCTGGTCTTGTAAAAGGAGTCTCGGTCCCTTTTTTAGCCAGAATGTTAGCTTTCTCTTAATTCTGGAACCCAGAGCAAGGTGACTTTATTAGTTCCGCCTAGCTCATTGAATTTGCCTAGACGTTTCCAGTCAGAATTGCAATATCTGACTGGAAACAATTCTCGACGCCCATTGGTTGAAAATGTTGAATTCGACCAATCAGAGAATTCCTTTCATGTCAGACCATTTCACACTAGCCAACTTCACTTGTTTTTTTACTTTTTTTTACTGTGTGTGCAGTGTTTTAAAGTAATCTTTATTAAAAATCTGTTTTTTGTGGTATTTGGACTGAATCCAATTAGTTTTTAATTACAGAGTGTAAAGGGAAACTAGGTAAGTAAATTACACCTAAATTTGGTTATTTTGATTCATATTCCCATTTATAATAACATGCTTGGGTTTGATTGTATGTACTTGCAGCAATCATAGTGTTATTGTCGTTATTTACTTCCCATACAGATTGATTTGCCCTATAAGGGCCCTTTTTTAAAATGTACTTGTCTTATGCCTGTTTTTCCCACACTTCCAAGTCAATTAATATAAGTATAACTAAAGCTAAGTTGAGGTTTGAATGTGACAGATGAAGGGCAAAATAACACAGTCTAAACTAAACTTTAGACTGTCAACTCAACTTGGTTAATGTTAAGGAAAGGGACATGTAGGGTTTATAGATGAAATCATGAAACAATAAAGTGTTTCAACCTTAGTTTTACACAAGCTGCTAATTTAAAAACTCATATTAGGAGTCACACCGGTGAAAAACCTTTTAAATGTAAATATTGTGACAAATGTTTTACGACTAAAGGTTTTAACATTGATAGTGCAAATAATTGGATTTAAGGCCAAAACTAATAACACCATCATGGTTTTTTTCAACTATCCAACTTATATTAACATTTCTTCAGGAGTCTAGAAGGTGATTTGCACCATCATACTTTAACCGCCATTTGCACTGTCAAACTTCAAGCCTAGCTTAAGTTAAGTGTGATCCAGACTGCGACTTTATACAGCTGTATTCTACACTGTGTGAACCACTCTTAACTTAAGCTTGCCTTAAAGTACAAGGGTGCAAATGGGGGTAAGTCAAGCTTAAGTTAAGTGTGGTGCAGACTGAAACATTCTGAACACACTTAAGCTTTGTTTGAAGTATGACAGTGGTGAATGGCAGTCGAGATGGCAGTTAGTGACAAAGTCACATGTCAAGTTAAAACATAAAGTTTAAAATACAAAATATGAATTATCCAAGAGAGGAGAAGCCAAAATATCAAACCTCTTATTCAATGCAATGCAAAAAAATAATCCAAACTTTAAGATAAAATATGTATTATCAAAAACTAAAAGCCAAATTAGTAAATACAATTAAAAAGCTTTAAATTTGTCGGTTCTTCCATTTTATTTTTCTGATTGTTTGGATTTTATATTTTTGTAGTGTCATAATAATTTAACTTGTGACTTATATCACTAAGGGGTGATTGCACCATCTGAGGCACCATCATATTTAAACAAAACTTAAGTTAAAAATAGTTCACACTATGACTTATTTGTTTTTTTTTAATTTTAAATTTCGTTGATTTCTTTGATTTCTTTGACTAGCTGATTTATTATGTTCAGATAAAAGTTGTATACAGGGTGAATCACAGTGATGGTATATTAGAAGTATCTAGAGAACAACTCAATATTTTTCACTGCAATTTGGAGTGTAACCTAGATTGGGACCAAACTCTTTTTCCAAAATATTTTGGACTTAACAGTGTTTGCCAGATCAGTCAGAAAGAACACCAACTTTTGATTTTCAAACAGAACACCCTGTTTTTAATATCATTTTTAAATTCCTCGCAAGGAGGCTAGTAATTAATGCTAATACTTCCCTATACCTATCTTGCACCGTTTCTTTGATATTTTATAAAAATGGTGAATTTGTCAGCAAAACGGTGGTCTAAACTTCAATTAAATTCTCAATTCCTGAAAGGTTTGCTGATGTGACCTTTTGTCCTCAGTTAGACAATACTACAAGCCCAGAAACAGAAAATTTAAAAAACCTACAGAGTGGTCAATATTTACCTTTTAGTCAGACAGATTAAAAAACTGCAAAAAGTCTGTTTTTTTAAATGGATCCATGGGTGTTTTATGGTTTATAATAAAAGAACATTAAATTGAGAACAAATCCATGTATACATTTCCTATACCTAACTTCAACTGTTTCTGACATATTAACAGTTTTTCCCTTAAAGGGCGCATTCAATCGTAATCCATACTAATCTGAATAAGGACACCTGCTTGGTCATGATTTTATATGCACTTTAAGGAAAAACTGTTGATAAGTCAGAAATGGTTGAAGTTAGGTATAGGAAGAGTATAGATAGAATTGTTCTAAATTTAATGTTCTTTTATTACAAACCATAATACATTGGTGGTTGCATTTAAAAAAACGAACTTCTAGCAGTATTTCTGTGGTATTGTCTAACTGAGAACAAAAGGTCACATAAGCAAACCTTACTTACTTAATAATACCAAAAAGTAATTATTTTTTAAAATAGCGGAATTGGTACTTGCACTGAGAACTGATGTCCACATGAAAGATGACTATTTTAGAAGCAACTTACCAAAATTTCTGTTAAATTTAACAAAAGGTTTGGGAAATATTAATACAAGAAAATCGGAAAAAAATCATCACCTTAAACAGCTGATTGAAGTGCTTTCTGAATGGTGTGACATTAGAGGTTGCCAGACAGTTTTAGTACAAAATGGTAACATTCTTCACAGAGGACAACTCTCGCCTCTTCCCTCATGTGGTTCGGGAACCATCGGAGTTGGCACATGGTTCCATTGTTCCTCAGGAACCGTATCCCGACCGCAGAGGGCCGCAGTGAACACTACGTTGCCCTTGTTAGTGTTAGAAGTGTGATTCGCATTCTGGTAAATCACCAACTTAGAAGACCAACTCTAGATTGGTTCAATTCGTATCTGGAGTCCATTTTCGAAAAACTTTAAAAATTGTAAAACAAACAAAAAAAAAGTAAAAAGGGAAAACTCAGTAGGGACGTGTACGTTTAACCATCATGGGATCCCTTCCACGTCACTGAATCATCATTCGTTTTCCCTTCAATTCAATCCGCTTTGTCGATCGGATTAACAGCCTATGATATAAACGAAGTCAGTGTCAGACAATTATTAATCCAAAGTGGGGATTGTATTATGTTTTATACCATCCTCATCTTGATTTATTTTGCGCGAATATTTCACTCAACTATGGTAACCTTATGAAGCAAAATATGTCTTAATTAACCGTTAATTCGATGATTTTTCGAAAAATTACAGCATTTTTCCTGTTTTTCTCTTCAACATGGTGATAATAAATATCACACTAAATACTGGATGCATGATATGACATATGACATTTAAACAGGAACAGTAAATATTGGGAAGTTTGAAACTTGGGTGATTGGACTTGGACCAAAATTCCTAAGGGTAAGTGATCCAAAATATCTTCCTTAAGTGTAAACTTTTTATTTTAAAAAGAGTAGTTTTATGATTACAACAATCTGATTTGTAGTATGGTATTTACAAAATTTTCTTACATTGTTGACAGTTCTCTTGTTTGAATGCTTTATGTGGGTTTAAAACAGAAGGTAAGTATACAGGATGGTCATTATAGCAAAACGAAATTATTTTTGAATGTCTTGAAGACTGCTTCAAGCCAAGTTCAAAATCTGTTTCAGTCTTTGAAATATTTTTTTCAATTTCTGAGCTTAAATGCTTAATTACTGTATTGTCTTTGTACCAAGAGGTTGGGATTTGTATAAGGTTTACTCATCTCTATTTTTTAGGAAGAGTTTGGTTGTCCTTTTTTTGAGATGTAGTTGGTAATATATTTACTTGGAATATTTTGTTATATTATACAGTTTTTTAAATAATATTTTCTCTAAAAGTTCATACAACTACCATTCCAAATCACTTAAATCTTTATAATAAGTGTGTTAATAAACTTTAAAAATGCTTGACTGTTTTATTCTCGGTTTTATGGTTTTATTTAGTTAGTACCATTTGCACCAGAACAGTGGTTGAACATAAACATATCATTATCAGTTAATTACCGATTGCATTTTCAGTCAACTTGCTAATTTTTTAATTTTTTGCCTTTAAAAGATTGAGTATTTTGGCATTTGGTACTTGAATTTGTGTGTAATCCATACTAATACAGAACTTTCTTTTAGGAACTATTGTTTGTTTAGTGAATATGTAGATATACCTGATCTTCAAACGGAAAGAGCCAACTACAGATGTTTGTCGTGTCTACTATCCTTTAATGATCTTCTTGAAGTGAAATACCACGAGCACCAAGAACACTGCAAGTATTTTTGCGAGATATGTTGTCGACAGTTTGACACTAAATCCGCAATTGTGGTTCATGTCATTGAACACAATATGAAAGTGAAACCGAAACCTGAATACAAATGTGAGATTTGCTTTCTGGAATTTTACAACTGGGACGCATATGAACAACACAAAAGAGACTGCTACAGTGAAGACGCCTGTTATTATTCTAACACAAGTGTTTTACAAACTAATTCAGATAGTTTTTCATTTACTATAGGAAACAGCAAAGAAGACTCTTTGTACTCTACTGTTTATGCAGGTGAAAATTATCTTCTGGTTTAAATAAACATGTTAAGATTCACAGTGGTGAAAAGCCGCATGAATGTCTAGTATGTGGCAAAAAATTGTCTCAGAAAGGTAATTTAAATACGCACTTAACAACCCATAAAATTGTATGCAAATGGGGACTTATAAACAGTATTGGATAATTTTCGAAAATATTAGAGTAACAATTCCACTCTTCTACAAAAAATTCCATATATACGTCAAATCAATGCTTGATATCTGCTAATCAGGAAGGAAGATAGTTTGCAAATGGATAAAAAAATTGGATACATTTTGATGTTGATTTCATCGTTTCCATGGATTTTCTTCTTCTTCATGTACCATCTCCATATCGGAGGTTGGCTATCATCATTGCTATTCTTACTTTGAAAACTGCGGCTTTGAATAGGTTGAAATACGTGACGTCGAACCATTCTCGTAAGTTCCTAAGGCAGGATATTCTTCTCCTTCTTCCCACGATCTTTCCCTGGATTATGAGTTGCAGAATCTCATACCTTTGATCTCTCATAACGTATCCGAGATATTTCTCTTTACGTTTTACCTTTACGTTTGTAACATATTCCGTCCATGGTATTCTCAACATTCTACGGTATGTCCACATCTCGAAGGTTTTCAATTTTTGATACGTTCAGGCTCCAAGCTTCCGCACCATACAGAAGGACCGGGAATACATAGCATTTGAGCATACAAGTTCTTAGATCCAGGCTCAGATCGCGCCTACAGAGCAGCTTCTTGATCTTCATAAAGGATGCACGGGCCTTCTCAATGCGAATGTCTCTTTTGTCAAGGTTTTTCGTTTCAGAGCTTCTATTAGTTGTTTGTGTCTCACTTTATCAAATGTATGGTCCCAGGACCCAAATATTGCTCTTCAATCAGCTTAAGCACATCTACTGGTAGATCGTGAGGACCAAGAGCTTTCCCATCTTTTGCTGACTTTATTGCTACTTGCACTTCTTTTAAAACAGATTGATCCAGTTTCAATTTGCGTGTTTTGGCGGAATTTGTATTTGATGTCCTTCTGTACTTCTTTATATTTCCGTCTGTCTGCATTTTCAGGTTTCCTCTCTTCTCCATAAGCATCAATATTTCATCCAATCCTTTCGATTTTTTTGTTTTTCAGGTTTTAGGTGCTTTCTGCAGGATTCCATTTTTTTAAGATTCTGCCACATGATTAACTCTGGGTTGTCGTACAGTCACTCACTAAGTTGATTAAGTTTTTATTCACTGCTGGTGTACTTTCATTCGCAGGTTGTTGCTTCGTAATAGGTTTTTTATGAAACTTGCAGCCTCTTTAGCTTCACCACAATTTCCGCCACAAGAAGGTGGGAATGATGTGAGGAAATGATCCGAGCCCACATCATACACATCACGGATTTTCACTACACTTCTCTTGTTGCAATATCTCACCTTCAGATTTTTGCTCTCACTGTCAATTTTGATTTTTGTTCCAATTGTTAGGGTTTGCTGGCTCATATGCTGGTATATGGTTCGCTTCGTACACAGTGGTACGGCAGAAATTCGAAAAGAAGTAAACAAATTGATTTCTGCTAGTTTCATGGAATTGTCTTATCATATACCATTCGAGCTCAGATTTTGGGCAGGATAATTTTTCCGCTTGTCTTTTCACACTTTTTTTATGGTACAAAACTCGACCCTTTTACTGTGGTGTTTGGAATTTCTAGTAATTTGGTAGCAGGGATGATAAATAAAATTGCAAGTTGTTGTAAATTCATAATAATCTAATTTTTTTTAGGAACAATTTGCTGATTTATGATAATAAAGGAATGGGATCTTATATTACACATGTTTAACTTGCAAACAGTGTTTTGATGATCTTTTCGAAGTAAAATTCCAAGTATTTCTGCGAGAGGTGTCGTCGACAACTTGACACTAAACTTTCCATTGTGATCCATGTTATTGAGCATAATATGGACGATGAACCGGAACCTGAATATGAATGTGAACAATGTTTTTTGGAATTCTACAATTTGGACGAATATGAGCAGCACCAAAACAGTTAGTACTAAAAAAAAAGTAGTACTAATCAAAAAGTCACGATAGCCTGCTGCTTGGGTTGGCGATGTCATGAGAAATAGCATGTAATAATTTTCCAAAACATAGTTCAAGGTAAAGTTGATGACCAACGAAGGGCATGATGTTCTTGTAACGAAAACGTTTTGGAGCAAAATTTACTATACCTACTGTTTCGATTCGCAGCCAATAAGATTCGCATAGCGATCATGATAGCCAACGTCTCTAATCAGATACGGCAATAGAAGAAGAAGGAAGAAGTGTTAAAAATAGAAATGACTTCAAAAGAGTGAGAAAGTATTCAGATTGGCAGTTTTATTTTAATGAAGCTTCTCCAGCCCTATGGAAGTTAAAACTAAGTGTAGCAACCATTGAGTAAAAAGAACAAATATTAGGAGGTAACAATAACCCCATTTGTCTATTGATGAGCGACGAGGGTCGGAAGTCGCCATATTAGTACACGACTTTTGGGTGCGCATTCTCGTACCGCGCGGTTGAATGAATGTGATTGAGATGTCGAGGTGAACTAAAAACCCGAAAGTAAAGGGAACATGCATAGGCGGCTTGTAATTTATGTAAATCAATTTACACAATCATTCATATGACAAAAAAAAATTGATGGATACATTAAAAAATATACATTTTGTAGACAACAAAAATTAGCTTTTTTACATCCTTATTCAATTTACTGTGGTATTTGAAATTTGTAGCAGTGATAGTAAATAAAATAAAAAACTTGTTATGAATTCATAATAATCTAGATTTTTTTTAGGAACAATTTGCTGACTGAAAAAGTTGTTGATCATAAAGGAAAGGAATCTTATTACAAATGTTTGACTTGTAAAGAGTGTTTTGATGATCTGCGTCGAAGTAAAATTCCACCAAGACCAACCGACATGCAAGTATTTCTGCGAGAGGTGTCGTCGACAGCTTGACACTAAACTTGCCATTGTGATCCATGTTATTGAGCATAATATGGACGATGAACCGGAACCTGAATATGAATGTGAACAATGTTTTTTGGAATTCTACAATTTGGACGAATATGAGCAGCACCAAAACAGTTGTCTTAGAGAAACTGTTGCTTCGCAAACTAATTTGAACAGTTCAGACTCAAATTTACGTTCAATTCATCACAGTGAAAGTGAACAACAAACTCAACATACTGCTGAAATTAACGGTCATCTTAAAATTCTTGGTTCAGACAATATTCTTGAAAAGTCGAAATATTATTGCAAGTACTGTACCATAGGTTTTCAGTCACAGTCTAACCTCAACAACCATTTGACAACTAACTTAGATGACCAACAGTATGGCTGTAACGAGTGCGGAAAGTTTTTTTTAGATAAAAGTTCTCTTATAAAGCACTTAGAGATACATAACAGTCGAAAACCCTATAAATGCGACACACGGCTAAAATGTATTGCAAAAAGTGCAAAAAACCGTTATAAATGTAAATATTGTGACAAATTTTTTGCAGATACAACCACTTTAAGAAGGCATATTAATATTCACACCGGTCAAAGACCATTTAAATGTAAATATTGTGACAAATGTTTTACACAAGCTGTTAATTTAAAAACTCATATTAGGAGTCACACCGGTGAAAAACCTTTTAAATGTAAATATTGTGACAAATGTTTTACGACTAAAGGTACTTTAAGCGACCATATTAAAACCCACACTGGTGAAAAGCCTTTTAAATGTAAATATTGTGACAAATGTTTTACACAAGCTGCTAATTTAAAAACTCATATTAGGAAAAACCTTTTAAATGTCACACCGGTGAAAATTAATATTCACACCGCCTTTTAAATGTAAATATTGTGACAAATGTTTTACACAAGCTGCTAATTTAAAAACTCATATTAGGAGTCACACCGGTGAAAAACCTTTTAAATGTAAATATTGTGACAAATGTTTTACACAAGCTGCTAATTTAAAAACTCATATTAGGAGTCACACCGGTGAAAAACCTTTTAAATGTAAATATTGTGACAAATGTTTTACGACTAAAGGTACTTTAAGCGACCATATTAAAACCCACACTGGTGAAAAGCCTTTTAAATGTAAATACTGTGACACATTTTTCAGAACTAAATCTCACCTCAATAGACATGTTAAGATTCATTCACATCGTTGAAAAGCCTTTTAAATGTAAAGTTTGTGGAAAAGGTTTTTCATTCGTTTCTCGTTTAAGTGGACATACTAAGATTCATACTGATGAAAAGTCATTTAAATGTAATGTTTGTGGAAAATGGTTTAAGACTAAAGGTGATTTAAACGTCCATATTCATCGGCAAATATTTTACGCAAAGATCTAGTTTAAGTAGACATATGAGGATTCACACCAGTAAATAGTATTTTAAATGTAAAGATTGTACAAAAAGTTTTGCATTAGCATCTCGTTTAAAGCGTCATACAAAGAATCACACCGGTTAAAGATTTCAGGTTTTGAGCGTGTTTTTTATTTAAAATACTTCTAATATTAAGTAATATTTTTTGCTAAAACAGCAGGATGGAAAATGAGTACTCTCAACACGGTTGAATCTATTGATATCTGTGCATATTTTTTATTTTACTTTTCCTCATCCTCACAGAATCTGCAGTTTCTGTGTTTTCCCAGGCCTATCTGCTTCAGGTGGTCTCTCAAGCGATAGCATAAGAGGAAACCTGTGATTGAGCGAAAGTTTTATTTCTCAATTTTACAAATTGTTTACTCCTTTCCGAGGTTGTAACCTCCAAGAAGTTTCTTAGAGTGTGCCAATTCAGAGTTGCTCCCAGAGCTTGGATGTTTCGTGTTCCTCTTGCAATTTGAGCTCGTGTTTACAGGTGTATTCCCCCAAGCCACAGAGGGGTTCTGGTCTTGTAAAAGGAGTCTCGGTCCCTTTTTTAGCCAGAATGTTAGCTTTCTCTTAATTCTGGAACCAAGAGCAAGGTGACTTTATTAGTTCCGCCTAGTTCATTAATTTTGCCTAGACGTTTCCAGTCAGAATTGCAATATCCTGATTGAGATAGCCATTGTCGATTCTGAAAGAGGTAATTTCTAATTGACTCCGAGTATTTGGTTCTCTTGTGTATTTTGGATCCATCCGCATACCATTTATATGGTGTGTTCGCTCAGACGGTAAGTACAGATTCATTGGTCCACTCTTTCTTGTTGCTTAACGTACTTACAAAGTTATATTTTCTAATAGTTTCATCTGGCGGATACGTCAGATGAAACTACCGCTGTAGGACCTGTTCTCATGGCTCCTGTTATGCATAAGCATGCCAGTCTTCTAAGGGTAATCATGGTGGTATACATCCCTTTCAGAATGATTAGGTTACAACCCCAGGTTCTTTGTATATAGCTAAAAAGAGATGGACAGTACATACAGTAATAGGATTACAACACATTAAGATTCACACCGGTGAAACGTCATTTAAATGTAAACATTGTGACATTATAGTTGTGTGCAACATCTGGTGACATCTGTACTCAACTCTATGAGTTAGAAAGTACAGATGGCATTAATGGTGCTGTTCCTAGATTTTGGAACGCCATCTGTACTTTCTAACTCATAGAGTTGAGTACAGATGTCACCAGATGTTGCACACAACTATCATTTCTGGCATCCAGTTGACTATACTGGAACGAAGGTTTTGTTCTTTGGTTATCAAGCCCTATAGCCTCTCTGATCAGCCGTAATACGGCGAAACCGGTCAGAGGATTGGGATTGATAAACAAAAAACAAAACCTCACCATTTTCATTGTGACATTAGTTTTGTATGTGCTTCTCATTTAAAAACCCATACTATGATTCACACCGGTGAAAAATCGTTTAAATGTAAAGAGTGTGGAAAATGTTTCAGGCAGCAGTCAACTTTAAATAGGCATACTAAGATTCATACTGTTGAAAAGGCATTTAAATGTAAATACTGCCACATAAGTTTTGTACGTGCTTTTCATTTAAAAACCCATATTACTATGATTCACACCGGTGGAAAGCCTTTTCAATGTAAATACTGTGACGAATGTTTTGTGCAATCGGTTAATTTAAAAAAACATATTATGATTCACACTGGCGAAGAACCTTTTAAATGTAAAGAGTGTGGAAAATGTTTTAGACAAAAGATTGCTTTAAACTTGCATACTAAGAATCATATTGGTGAAAAGCCATTTAACTGTTACATGTAAGGATTGTTTCTCAATTCCTTGAATGCACGAGTTTTATGTTTTTTATATACATTTTTGTTTACTAAAAATATTGTCAGGGCACTGCAAAAAATTAAATAATTTGTAAATATTTTATTGTTGCAATTGTGCATTCAAAATCTTGCTCGCAAGTTGTCTGCTTATGGAATAACTATGGGTAGGTTCTGGTCCGTAATGAAACAAAGGGATCAATTGATGAAAACACAAAACAATGATTAGAGAGGCATTATTACCAAATTAAAAAAAAATTGTTCATTTTGTATCCAATTAATAGGAAAAACACAGGACCGACTCAAATTGTGTACGCCCAGAACACCAACGGAATTGCATACAAAGTTAGAGCCAATCCTACAGACGAATCACATCAGAATGCTCAGAGTCGTCACTTAAACTCACATGCATTTTAATGTCAGATACATGCCAATTTCCCAAATTATTTTCATCCCTGTCAACCAAAGGGTATACCAAATTAGAGAGGACTTAGGTGCCAACTTGGCAGCAAAACCGTCTACTGCTTTAGATAAAACATAATTTCTCTTCCAGACCTGATCTCCAACACGATACTTTACATCTCTTGTTCGAAAATCAGAACGTTGCTTACTTTGAATGTAAGATTTATGAAGTCGTTTCAGAACTTCTTCATAGATCTTAGGTAATTCCTGAACTGTATCGGGGTTATGCACTGTATCAGAAATTTCCAGTTTATTGTCGGCATTATCACTGATGATTAAACCATAAATGGTCCATCAACAAGTACATTTTTGGCAAAGTTTAAAAATGCAGAAGAGAAACCAGTAATTTCATGTTTAGCCAGTCTAATAGCCTGGGCAACTTGGAAAATGGATTTATCCCATTATTGCCGTGATTATTACTTGGTTGATCCAATCCACCACAACAAGAACGTACTGGTTTCCCGATTTTGATCTTAAATAAGGACCAATAAGATCAGCCGACAATAACTTCTCCTTCTTTCTCTTCTTCATCAGTCCTCCTTTGTCCACTCCTGAACGTAGATCTCTTTCATCCGCTTCCATGCATTTCTGTCTTGTGCTGTTTGAGACCATCTTTTCCCCGCAATCGGTTTGATATCGTCTAGCCACCCTACGGTACGCTTAACCAAGCGACAATAACTGGAAAAGAGAATTAATATTGCGGTATTGACCCATAAGACCTGCCTGCGGTAAATGACTAGATTTACTAGCAGCGCAAATAGTGCATTTCCTAACATAACGGTAAACAGCCATATTTGCCCAATAATACAGTTCAGCAACTCTAGACAACGTTTTAAAGCCTATTTCAAGAAGAAGAAGAGGTTTCTTACAATGAGGTTCGAGAGGTCATCAACAAACTGTGTTTTCCCTGAGGTTTTGAAAAGGGCAATAGTAATTCCAGTGTTTAAGAAGGAATCCACTGAGATGTTAAATACCGACCCATTTCTATACTTCCTGTGGTGTCGAAGGTTGTAGAAAAATGTATGGCTTTAGAGATAGTGCAGCGCTGTGAAGAAAATGGTCTATTTAGTAAATCCCAGTTTGGCTTTAGTTGTGGCAGAGACGCTGTAAAGGGTATTCTCCGGCATCAGTACAGCACTGTTCTCTTCTGTGACCTGAGCAAGGCCTTTGACTGTGTGAGCGCACAAAGTGTTGGCCTTATCCCTTCTTATTTGTCACAGAGATCTCAGATGTCACAATGTCTTGATTGGCGTGCCCTAGGGTGCAATTTTGGGCCCTATTTTTTTTAATATACATAAATGACTTGCCCTCACTGAATCTGGACGCTAAGTGTACACTGTTTGCCGATGACACAACAATGTCGGTCAGGGGCTGAACATTGGAGGAGGTTATGCATAGGTCCGAGGCGGCAGAACGTGAGTTAGAGAAGTGGTTTGGCACAAACCAACTCCTGCTGAACAAAAGCAAAACTGTTCGACTGACTTTCTCTACCAGAGACCTGGAAGTGGCCAATGATTTTCTTTCTGATTGATTCTCGTGGACCGCGTGTGAAATGTCCGAAGAAAAGTAATCAAGTTTGACGCCCTCTAGCGGCCAAACGGGGCAAGTTAGCGGTGCCCGCTCAACGTCACGTGATAGCTCTAATCATTAGCCACTTACGATCATTTAATATGTCTATACGGTACGTTTCAAATAATCAAGTTATTCGCGATTTTTTGGAAAAATGCACCAAATATTTGTCAACATTAAGGTTTTTCCTGACCTATTATACTGACCGCCGCCTGAATTAAAGTGGTTTTTAGTAAATATTTTGAAAACGGTTAGATTTACATAAAAACTACAAGAGTGCAAAATTGTTCCTAATGGACCACTAAACCAAACTACGTAACGTTTGAACTTCAATACAGTTGCCAGTATACAGGGTGTGCACAAAATTGTTAGCGGATCATTATTTTTGCTCCACCTGTACACAATTTTTTAGATACAATGTTTTGCTCTACAGCAGTGAAAAGAGCAGTTCAAAACGATTTGTTTGAGTGGTTGAACCACTCTGAACTCCCAAAAATAACTAAGCTACAGGGTGTTAAAGTATTGAAAAGTGCATCAAAGTAGTTTTTGGAAAATATTTCGAAAACGGTTAGAATTACAAAAAAAAAACACTACAAAAACTCCAAAATGCTTCTCAAGCAGTCGAAAGTCTTCCAAAACAGTCTAGAAGTTTCCAAAAGCTTTTAGAACGCTTTAAAGGCTTCCAAATGATCTTCAACTAGTCTAGAAGCTTTTAAACAAAATCAAGGCAGTCTAAAAGCTTCCGTATGCTTTTAAAACTAGTTTCTAGAACCGTCTACTAAAAGTGTCCAGAACCTTCAATGTTCCTAAAGTAGTCTAAAAAGATTTCAAAGCAGTGCAGAAAAACCAAAATGCTTCTAAAACAGTCGGAAGCCTTTCAAAACAATCTAGAAGCTTCCAAAAGCTTTTAGAACAGTCTAAAAGATTCCAACTAGTCCAGATGCTTCCAAAAGATATCAAAACAGTCTAAAAGCATCAAAAAAATTCTAGATCCGTCTAGGAATTTCCAAATGCCTCTAAAGCATTCTAAAACCTTCAATATGCTCTTATAAAAACTTCCAAAAACTATTTAAATGTCTAAAATCTTTAAAAAATTTCTAAAAATTCAAAAAAAGTAAAAATATTTGCATCTCTGAAAGAGTTTTGTGCTTTTTAAAGCTTTTTTGAGGAAAATAATTTTACTTAATAAGCGCTTTTTTCACGATTTTAGTGCTTTTTAATCCGGACTCTAATGGCGTTTTCGATTGGCAAGTTTAGTGCAAAACTAAAGCATCTGTATCCTGCTCTATCAAATGTCATTGAAACAGTGTGGCAATACACTGGTTTTGCGAGACTAAACAGCCATTAGAATGAGTATGAATGTTTTACTTTCACTTATACACTAACTACTCCACAGTGGAAATATGGACTACTTCTTTTTAATTAAATTAGGTAGCTTTAAGTGTAATTTTGCGAACCGTTGGCCTGCTACAGCCTTCCAAATAGTGAAAATTCCAATGTTTAATAGAAAACCAGAACATTTAGAGAGAAACTGATTAGATCAAAAACTGTCTAGATTAAAGGAACAAAAATCTGTTGTTGCCACTGATTTCATATAGATGCGGCGACGCTGGAATCACAAAAATATTTTAAATGTATTCCTTATGGTCTTATACTTAATAAAATTTTTGTTTCAAACATGCATCATTATTTTTTCTGCAACACTTATACCAGTGCGTATAAGTTGCCCATCCCTACTGCAAAAAGACTAATGTCACTGGGATTTCCACTGTTTCGCACATTCCTATTCTTCGACTTAAGAGTAGTGGGCGGTTATGTCTTTCTCTCTCTTGTGCCTACCACGGCTAATGTAGTAGAAAAAGACAAAACGTCTATGTATTACAGATCCTGATCTTATAAGAATCGGTTTAGTTTTTCGGTCCCCTTCCGCCAAAATTATCAATTAACAATTTATTTATCTGTATTTACATTTATGTTTTTTGTCTTGCTGTTTCCGAATTACAAAAAAAAGCCTAAAAAAGACGTGCGTTTAAGTTTAAAATAACTGTAAATAATAGTGTTGGTTTGTGTTAATTAGCAAAAACGTTTTAGATATTTGGGTTTCACCCCTGTTTGTGGATTTCAGGTAAGCACTAATCATTACCCCCTGTATAAACACATTTTTGTCGATTTTTATGCTTAATCATTAATATTGACTTTGCCAATGATTCCAAGTGGTTTTTATGGTTATCTTTTGCCAAAACCAGAATATAAACATAAACACAGGTTATAAAACCTTATATTTATTACTTAAACTGACTTTTGGCTGTTTTTAACGCTCTGCTGGCTTGTTTTGTCTGGTTTTATTATGTTTATTACTAAAAAAATCCTGGAAACAACATCATGAAAACATTTCCTGTATTTTACATTTTTAAATATGGTGGAAACAATTCTCGACGCCCATTGGTTGAAAATGTTGAATTCGACCAATCAGAGAATTCCTTTCATGTCAGACCATTTCACACTAGCCAACTTCACTTGTTTTTTTAGTTTTTTTTACTGTGTGTGCAGTGTTTTAAAGTAATCTTTATTAAAAATCTGTTTTTTGTGGTATTTGGACTGAATCCAATTAGTTTTTAATTACAGAGTGTACAGGGAAACTAGGTAAGTAAATTACACCTAAATTTGGTTATTTTGATTCATATTCCCATTTATAATAACATGCTTGGGTCTGATTGTATGTACTTGCAGCAATCATAGTGTTATTGTCATCTTTTACTTCCCATACAGATTGATTTGCCCTATAAGGGCCCTTTTTTAAAATGTACTTGTCTTATGCCTGTTTTTCCCACACTTCCAAGTCAATTAATATAAGTATAACTAAAGCTAAGTTGAGGTTTGAATGTGACAGATAAAGGGCAAAATAACACAGTCTAAACTAAACTTTAGACTGTCAACTCAACTTGGTTAATGTTGAGGAAAGGGACATGTAGGGTTTATAGATGTAATCATGAAGCAATAAAGTGTTTCAACCTTAGTTTTAACATTGATAGTGCAAATAATTGCTTTTAAGGCCAAAACTAATAACACCATCATGGTTTTTTTCGACTATCCAACTTATATTAACATTTCTTCAGGAGTCTAGAAGGTGATTTGCACCATCATACTTTAACCGCCATTTGCACTGTCAAACTTCAAGCCTAGCTTAAGTTAAGTGTGATCCAGACTGTGACTTTATACAGCTCTATTCTACACTGTGTGAACCACCTTTAACTTAAGCTTGCCTTAAAGTACAAGGGTGCAAATGAGGGTAAGTCAAGCTTAAGTTAAGTGTTGTGCAGACTGTAACATATACAGGTGAAAACATTACATTCTGAACACACTTGTTTGAACTATGACAGTGGTGAATGGCAGTCGAGATGGCAGTTAGTGACAAAGTTACATGTCAAGTTAAAACATAAAATTTAAAATACAAAATATGAATTATCCAAGAGAGGAGAAGCCAAAATTAACAAAATATCAAACCTCTTATTCAATGCAACACAAAAAAATCATCCAAACTTTAAATTTGTCGGTTCTTCCATTTTATTTTCCTGATTGTTTGGATTTTATATTTTTTGTAATTATAATAATTTAACTTGTGACTTGTATCACCAAAGAGTGATTGCACCATCTGAGGCATCATCATATTTAAACAAAACTTAAGTTAAAAATAGTTCAGACTATGACTTTTTTGTTTTGTCACATTCAAAACCAAACTCAAATTCAGTTTCAACAATTAGGAGGCTAGCTGCAAAATTATTTATTTACTATAAACTCTACAGATATAAATATCCAATTACAGAGTAGGAAACAGAATCTACATTTGTTTTAACTATGTATATGTCTAATTATACCTAATACTAGTATTATTTAAACTAATTAGATTAAATTAATTCATTTGTTCTTCTTTTAAATTAATTCAAACCTACACTAAATATATCAATAATATCCTGAATGTGGTTATATAGACTACACATATTGAAACACAAAACTCAAACTCAATCTAGCCAATAGTCAATAGTTCAGAATTACCTACTTATAAAATTGTGTATCAGTTTATACAGGAATAGATGCGATTTTTCTATGATTTTCTAGAGGTTTAAGATTGTGTTTTCATAACATCAAATTTGGGAATATGGATTTCAAACCTACCAGTTTCCTTATAATATCTTAAGAATGTATTTTGCACTCTTTCAATGGTGTATTTATGATTGTTATAGTATGTACTGTCTTTCTTATTTGGTGCATTCGAGACCTAAATGTCAACTCTGAATCAAAACCAGTCTAATCATTCAATTCAATTTCAAATCATCAGCAAACATCAATACAATTTGTAACCCCACCCACTATGCTGTTGCAAAAACATAAGAAATCCAAGGTAAGAATCTTGCAGAATACCTGAATTGGTCAAATAATACTTTGACTGAAATCCTTTAAGACTACCTGTGTTGTTTCCTATTTCTTAAATATGAAAATGTTACCAAATTTCCATGAAAGCCAAATTCGTTCTTCAATTTGGACAGCAAAATAGAATGTGACACCTTATCGAAGGCTTTTGTAAAATCAGTGTAAATCACATTGACCTGGCATTTGTTATCCAAATTTTCAGCAATGCATTGGGCAATATTACACAGATTTGTAGATTGCACGAAAACCATGCTGATATACACTGATTTTCTTGTGTACAAAACCATAAACATATTTGTATATAATAGATTCAAATAACTTGGCAGGACATGATAGTAAAGAAATAGGCCTGTAATTTTGTATATCAGATGTTTTCCCTTTTTTGAATATGGGACATACCTACTATGGTCTCCTTCCATTTTCCTGGAAAATTTTTTGTTCCAAAGGAGGGGTAATTACTGTACTTCTTCTTTTATACCTTTGAAAAGGACTTAATACAAGTCAAACCAGTGGGAAAACTGTGATGTTGTGTTATTTTTAGGATTAAGTAAATCATTTTTGAAAAACCCAATCAAATTAATGTCACTGTCATATTCCACAATGTATTTTTACGGCAAATGGCGACCTAAGTCAAAACCAACTTAGAATCAAACTGTTTTTTAGCTTTTTTAACATAAAAGTACATTTGTAACATGTAATACATCATTTTAATGCAAAAACAAAATAGCGTCCATAAGAAAACAAGAAGTTTATGATGGTATCTTGGTATCTCGAGACCGAAACGTCGGAATTGAAAACGAAATACACAGAAAGAGTAGTAGTCCTTAAAAAGTTGCTCTAACAATGTTGAAGCCAAATTTAAGAATTTTTGAAATTAGCAAAAATACAGCACTTTTTTGAAAATGGCCGTTTTTGGTTCTACGAAAATAATTCAAAAACGAAGCAAAAATTAAATATTTTTAAAACGGTGTTGGATTGCCTATTAGATTCTCTAAAACTTTCCCCATTTAACCTTTGCAATAGCTCTTACGGGAAGCGAGATCCCTGTATAGAGAATCGTAGAACATACTGTATAAGTTTTGTCAATGTCTCTTAATTTAGTTTCATGTACTTGATTGTATATTTTTTGGGTATTGTATTCTTGTGACGAAAATATCACAGAAAACATGTTAATAAATTTGAAAGGTAGCAAATTTTATCCAATTTATTATTTACTAGTGAAGGAGTAATGAGTTTGTTTTTGGCGCAAAAAACTGAAATACTTATGATTCTTGAGACATCAGCAAATATGTGGATTAATTCAATGCTTCTAGTATGTATAGAAATGACCAACAGTGTGGATTATTTTCACAGCTTTCTTTAAAAACTATCCTTGAAATAAAGTTATTTTAAGTGTTATATTCTATTATTATATACTTTTATCGTTGTCGTTTTATAAAGATTTATTTCATCATCATCAAGGTCTCAATCTCAGTTTTGTAATTGCACTTCAGGGCGTAGGTTTAAGTAATAGTAATCTGTAAAAAGTAATACAAAATTAAGAAGCAAAGTGTACTCAAAGTATTGTTTTTTTTTAGTTCCCCAAAGAATATTCGTACATGTCGTTAGGATGTCATACTATAATATTGCGCGTTTTCTGTAGTGGTTGTGAATCCATATTAACCCCGATTTTTTTTAGGTACAATTTGCTGACTGAAAAAATGGTTGATCGTAAAGGAAAGGAATCTTATTACAAATGTTTGACTTGTAAAGAGTCTTTTGATGATCTGCGTGAAGTCAAATTCCACCAAGACCAACCGACATGCAAGTATTTCTGCGAGAGGTGTCGTCGACAGCTTGACACTAAACTTGCCATTGTGATCCATGTTATTCAGCATAATATGGAGGATGAACCGGAACCTGAATATGAATGTGAACAATGTTTTTTGGAATTCTACAATTTGGACGAATATGAGCAGCACCAAAACAGTTGTCTTAGAGAAACTGTTGCTTCGCAAACTAATTTGAACAGTTCAGACTCAAATTTACGTTCAATCCATCACAGTGAAAGTGAACAACAAACTCAACATACTGCTGAAATTAACGGTCATCTTAAAATTCTTGGTTCAGACAATATTCTTGAAAAGTCGAAATATTATTGCAAGTACTGTACCATAGGTTTTCAGTCACAGTCTAACCTCAACAACCATTTGACTACTAACTTAGATGACCAACAGTATGGCTGTAACGAGTGCGGAAAGTTTTTTTTAGATAAAAGTTCTCTTATAAAGCACTTAGAGATACATAACAGTCGAAAATCCTATAAATGCGACACACGCCAAAAACGTGTCGCAAAAAGTAGTAACTCAAATGCCCATATTAAGATTCACACTGGTGAAAAGCCTTTTAAATGTAAATATTGTGACAAATGTTTTATGAGGAAATATAATTTAAGTACACATATTAGGAGTCACACCGGTGAAAAACCTTTTAAATGTAAATATTGTGACAAATGTTTTACGACTAAAGGTACTTTAAGCGACCATATTAAAACCCACACTGGTGAAAAGCCTTTTAAATGTAAATATTGTTGCAGATGTTTTAGACGAGCTGCTCATTTAAAAAATCATATTAGGAGTCACACCGGTGAAAAACCTTTTAAATGTAAATACTGTGACAAATGTTTTATGAGGAAATATAATTTAAGTACACATATTAGGATTCACACGGGTGAAAAGCCTTTTAAATGTAAATACTGTGACAAATGTTTTACAGTTTCATGGAACTTGAGTAGTCATCTTAGAATTCACACCGGTGAAAAGCCTTTTAAATGTAAATACTGTGACGAATGTTTTAGAAATACATCTAATTTAAAATATCATATTAGGAGTCACACCGGTGAAAAGCCATTTAAATGTAAATACTGTGACAAATGTTTTACAATTTCATGGAACTTGAGTAGTCATCTTAGGATTCACACCGGTGAAAAGCCTTTTAAATGTAAATACTGTGACAAATGTTTTAGAAATACATCTAATTTAAATGCACATATTAGAATTCACACCGGTGAAAGACCATTTAAATGTAAATATTGTGACAAATGTTTTACGACTAAAGGTATTTTAAGCGACCATATTAAAACCCACACTGGTGAAAAGCCTTTTAAATGTAAATACTGTGACACATTTTTCAGAACTAAATCTAGCCTCAGTAGACATGTTAAGATTCATTCACATCGTTGAAAAGCCTTTTAAATGTAAAGTTTGTGGAAAAGGTTTTTCATTCGTTTCTCGTTTAAGTGGACATACTAAGATTCATACTGATGAAAAGTCATTTAAATGTAATGTTTGTGGAAAATGGTTTAAGACTAAAGGTAATTTAAACGTCCATATTCATCGGCAAATATTTTACGCAAAGATCTAGTTTAAGTAGACATATGAGGATTCACACCAGTGAATAGTATTTTAAATGTAAAGATTGTACAAAAAGTTTTGCATTAGCATCTCGTTTAAAGCGTCATACAAAGAATCACACCGGTTAAAGATTTCCGGTTTTGAGCGTGTTTTTTATTTAAAATACTTCTAATATTAAGTAATATTTTTTGCTAAAACAGCAGGATGGAAAATGAGTACTCTCAACACGGTTGAATCTATTGATATCTGTGCATATTTTTTATTTTACTTTTCCTCATCCTCACAGAATCTGCAGTTTCTGTGTTTTCCCAGGCCTATCTGCTTCAGGTGGTCTCTCAAGCGATAGCATAAGAGGAAACCTGTGATTGAGCGAAAGTTTTATTTCTCAATTTTACAAATTTTTTACTCCTTTCCCAGGTTGTAACCTCCAAGAAGTTTCTTAGAGTGTGCCAATTCAGAGTTGCTCCCAGAGCTTGGATGTTTCGTGTTCCTCTTTCAATTTGAGCTCGTGTTTACAGGTGTATTCCCCCAAGCCACAGAGGGGTTCTGGTCTTGTAAAAGGAGTCTCGGTCCCTTTTTTAGCCAGAATGTTAGCTTTCTCTTAATTCTGGAACCCAGAGCAAGGTGACTTTATTAGTTCCGCCTAGTTCATTAATTTTGCCTAGACGTTTCCAGTCAGAATTGCAATATCCTGATTGAGATAGCCATTGTCGATTCTGAAAGAGGTAATTTCTAATTGACTCCGAGTATTTGGTTCTCTTGTGTATTTTGGATCCATCCGCATACCATTTATATGGTGTGTTCGCTCAGACGGTAAGTAACAGATTCATTGGTCCACTCTTTCTTGTTGCTTGATGGCATTAATGGTGCTGTTCCTAGATTTTGGAACGCCATCTGTACTTTCTAACTCATAGAGTTGAGTACAGATGTCACCAGATGTTGCACACAACTATCATTTCTGGCATCCAGTTGACTATACTGGAACGAAGGTTTTGTTCTTTGGTTATCAAGCCCTATAGCCTCTCTGATCAGCCGTAATACGGCGAAACCGGTCAGAGGATTGGGATTGATAAACAAAAAACAAAACCTCACCATTTTCATTGTGACATTAGTTTTCTATGGTGCTTCTCATTTAAAAACCCATACTATGATTCACACCGGTGAAAAATCGTTTAAATGTAAAGAGTGTGGAAAATGTTTCAGGCAGCAGTCAACTTTAAATAGGCATACTAAGATTCATACTGTTGAAAAGGCATTTAAATGTAAATACTGCCACATAAGTTTTGTACGTGCTTTTCATTTAAAAACCCATATTACTATGATTCACACCGGTGGAAAGGCTTTTCAATGTAAATACTGTGACGAATGTTTTGTGCAATCGGTTAATTTAAAAAAACATATTATGATTCACACTGGCGAAGAACCTTTTAAATGTAAAGAGTGTGGAAAATGTTTTAGACAAAAGATTGCCTTAAACTTGCATACTAAGAATCATATTGGTGAAAAGCCATTTAACTGTTACATGTAAGGATTGTTTCTCAATTCCTTGAATGCACGAGTTTTATGGTTTTTATATACATTTTTTTTACTAAAAATATTGTCAGGGCACTGCAAAAAATTAAATAATTTGTAAATATTTTATTGTTGCAATTGTGCATTCAAAATCTTGCTCGCAAGTTGTCTGCTTATGGAATAACTATGGGTAGGTTCTTGGGTTCTGGTCCGTAATGAAACAAAGGGATCAATTGATGAAAACACAAAACAATGATTAGAGAGGCATTATTACCCAATTAAAAAAAAATTGTTCATTTTGTATCCAATTAATAGGAAAAACACAGGACCGACTCAAATTGTGTACGCCCAGAACACCAACGGAATTGCATACAAAGTTAGAGCCAATCCTGTGCAGACGAATCACATCAGAATGCTCAGATACTAAATCTGATTGGTCGAACTCGTCACTTAAATTAGATCGTCACATGCATTTTAATGTCAGATACATGCCAATTTCCCAAATTATTTTCATCCCTGTCAACCAAAGGGTATTAAAGTCCAAATTAGAGAGTCAACCAAAGGGTATGCCAAATTAGGTGCCAACTTGGCAGCAAAACCGTCTACTGCTTTAGATAAAACATAATTTCTCTTCCAGACCTGATCTCCAACACGATACTTTACATCTCTTGTTCGAAAATCAGAACGTTGCTTACTTTGAATGTAAGATTTATGAAGTCGTTTCAGAACTTCTTCATAGATCTTAGGTAATTCCTGAACTGTATCGGGGTTATGCACTGTATCAGAAATTTCCAGTTTATTGTCGGCATTATCACTGATGATTAAACCATAAATGGTCCATCAACAAGTACATTTTTGGCAAAGTTTAAAAATGCAGAAGAGAAACCAGTAATTTCATGTTTAGCCAGTCTAATAGCCTGGGCAACTTGGAAAATGGATTTATCCCATTATTGCCGTGATTATTACTTGGTTGATCCAATCCACCACAACAAGAACGTACTGGTTTCCCGATTTTGATCTTAAATAAGGACCAATAAGATCAGCCGACAATAACTTCTCCTTCTTTCTCTTCTTCATCAGTCCTCCTTTGTCCACTCCTGAACGTAGATCTCTTTCATCCGCTTCCATGCATTTCTGTCTTGTGCTGTTTGAGACCATCTTTTCCCCGCAATCGGTTTGATATCGTCTAGCCACCCTACGGTACGCTTAACCAAGCGACAATAACTGGAAAAGAGAATTAATATTGCGGTATTGACCCATAAGACCTGCCTGCGGTAAATGACTAGATTTACTAGCAGCGCAAATAGTGCATTTCCTAACATAACGGTAAACAGCCATATTTGCCCAATAATACAGTTCAGCAACTCTAGACAACGTTTTAGAGATGCCTAAATGACCGGCTGTTTCATGATCGTGAAACTTCTCAAGAATTTCCTATCTATGAGCTGTAGGTACAACAATTTACCGCCAGGCAGACCACCAGAAGAGGTGGAGGGATAGCTGGATGTCGACGTCGCAAGGAACTCCTTAAAGCTGGAAAAACAGGCTGAAAGCCTATTTCAAGAAGAAGGAGAGGTTTCTTACAATGAGGTTCGAGAGGTCATCAACAAACTGTGTTTTCCCTGAGGTTTTGAAAAGGGCAATAGTAATTCCAGTGTTTAAGAAGGAATCCACTGAGATGTTAAATACCGACCCATTTCTATACTTCCTGTGGTGTCGAAGGTTGTAGAAAAATGTATGGCTTTAGAGATAGTGCAGCGCTGTGAAGAAAATGGTCTATTTAGTAAATCCCAGTTTGGCTTTAGTTGTGGCAGAGACGCTGTAAAGGGTATTCTCCGGCATCAGTACAGCACTGTTCTCTTCTGTGACCTGAGCAAGGCCTTTGACTGTGTGAGCGCACAAAGTGTTGGCCTTATCCCTTCTTATTTGTCACAGAGATCTCAGATGTCACAATGTCTTGATTGCCGTGCCCCAGGGTTCAATTTTGGGCCCTATTTTTTTTTTAATATACATAAATAACTTGCCCTCCATGAATCTGGACGCTAGGTGTGTTTGCCGATGACACCACAATGTTGGTCAGGGGCTGTACATTGGGGGAGGTTATGCATAGGTCCGACGCGGCAGAACGTGAGTTAGAGAAGTGATTTGACTGACTTTCTCTACCAGAGACCTGGAAGTGGCCAATGATGGGATTACGTCGGCAAACTTTTTGAGCGTTCTCGTGGACGCGTCTGAAATGTCCGAAGAAAAGTAATCAAGTTTGACGCCCTCTAGCGGCCAAACGGGGCAAGTTAGCGGTGCCCGCTCAACGTCACGTGATAGCTCTAATCATTAGCCACTTACGATCATTTAATATGTCTATATGGTACGTTTCAAATAATCAAGTTATTCGCGATTTTTTGGAAAAATGCACCAAATATTTGTCAACATTAAGGTTTTTCCTGACCTATTATACTGACCGCCGCCTGAATTAAAGTGGTTTTTAGTAAATATTTTGAAAACGGTTAGATTTACATAAAAACTACAAGAGTGCAAAATTGTTCCTAATGGACCACTAAACCAAACTACGTAACGTTTGAACTTCAATACAGTTGCCAGTATACAGGGTGTGCACAAAATTGTTAGCGGATCATTATTTTTGCTCCACCTGTACACAATTTTTTAGATACAATGTTTTGCTCTACAGCAGTGAAAAGAGCAGTTCAAAACGATTTGTTTGAGTGGTTGAACCACCCTGAACTAAAAATAACTAAGCTACAGGGTGTTAAAGTATTGAAAAGTGCATCAAAGTAGTTTTTGGAAAATATCTCGAAAACGGTTAGAATTACAAAAAAAAAACACCACAAAAACTCCAAAATGCTTCTCAAGCAGTCGAAAGTCTTCCAAAACAGTCTAGAAGTTTCCAAAAGCTTTTAGAACGCTTTAAAGGCTTCCAAATGATCTTCAACTAGTCTAGAAGCTTTTAAACAAAATCAAGGCAGTCTAAAAGCTTCCGTATGCTTTTAATACAGTTTAAAAGCTTCTAAAAGTTTCTAGAACCGTTTACAAGGTTTCAAATGCCTTAAAAGCAGTCCAGAACCTTCAATGTTCCTAAAGTAGTCTAAAAAGATTTCAAAACAGTGCAGAAACACCAAAATGCTTCTAAAACAGTCGGAAGCCTTTTAAAACAATCTAGAAGCTTCCAAAAGCTTTTAGAACAGTCAAATTTCTAGAATTCAAAAAAAGTAAAAATATTTGCATCTCTGAAAGAGTTTTGTGCTTTTTAAAGCTTTTTTGAGGAAAATAATGTTGCTTAATAAGCGCTTTTTTCACGATTTTAGTGCTTTTTAATCCGGACTCTAATGGCGTTTTCGATTGGCAAGTTTAGTGCAAAACTAAAGCATCTGTATCCTGCTCTATCAAATGTCATTGGAACAGTGTGGCAATACACTGGTTTTGCACTAAACATGCCAAGCGAAAACGCCATTAGTATGAGTATGGATGTTTTACTTCACTTATACACTCACTACTCCACAGAGGAAATATGGAACAATGTGATATGGACTACTTCTTTTTAATTAAATTAGGTAGCTTTGAGTGTAATTTTGCAAACCGTTGGCCTGCCACAGCCTTCCAAATAGTGAAAATTCCAATGTTTAATAGAAAACCAGAACATTTAGAGAGAAACTGATGAGAACAAAAACTGTAGATTAAAGGAACAAAAATCTGTTGTTGCCACTGATTTCGTATAGATGCGGCAACGCTGGAATCACAAAAATATTTTAAATGTATTCCTTATGGTCTTATACTTAATAAAATTTTTGTTTCAAACATGTATCATATTATTTTTTCTGCAACACTTATACCAGAGCGTATAAGTTGCCCATCCCTACTGCAAAAAGACTAATGTCACTGGGATTTCCACTGTTTCGCACATTCCTATTCTTCGACTTAAGAGTAGTGGGCGGTTATGTCTTTCTCTCTCTTGTGCCTACCACGGCTAATGTAGTAGAAAAAGACAAAAAGTCTGTGTATTACAGATCCTGATCTTATAAGAATCGGTTTAGTTTTTCGGTCCCCTTCCGCCAAAATTATCAATTAACAATTTATTTATCTGTATTTACATTTATGTTTTTTGTCTTGCTGTTTCCGAATTACAAAAAAAAGCCTAAAAAAGACGTGCGTTTAAGTTTAAAATAACTGTAAATAATAGTGTTGGTTTGTGTCAATTATCAAAAACGTTTTAGATATTTGGGTTTCACCCCTGTTTGTGGATTTCAGGTAAGCACTAATCATTACCCCCTGTGTAAACACATTTTTGTCGGTTTTTGTACTTTAATCTTTAATATTGAGTTTGCTAATGATTCCAAGTGACTTCTGTTGTTTTTATGGTTATCTTTTGCCAAAACAAGAATATAAACATAAACACAGGTTATAAAACCTTTTATTTATTACTTAAACTGACTTTTGGCTGTTTTTAATGCTCTGCTGGCTTGTTTTGTCTGGTTTTATTATGTTTATTACTAAAAAAATCCTGGAAGCAACATCATGAAAACATTTCCTGTATTTTACATTTTTAAATATGGTGGAAACAATTCTCGACGCCCATTGGTTGAAAATGTTGAATTCGACCAATCAGAGAATTCCTTTCATGTCAGACCATTTCACACTCTAGCCAACTTCACTTGTTTTTTTAGTTTTTTTTTTACTGTGTGTGCAGTGTTTTAAAGTAATCTTTATTAAAAATCTGTTTTTTGTGGTATTTGGACTGAATCCAATTAGTTTTTAATTACAGAGTGTACAGGGAAACTAGGTAAGTAAATTACACCTAAATTTGGTTATTTTGATTCATATTCCCATTTATAATAACATGCTTGGGTCTGATTGTATGTACTTGCAGCAATCATAGTGTTATTGTCATCTTTTACTTCCCATACAGATTGATTTGCTCAATAGGGGCCCTTTTTTAAAATGTACTTGTCTTATGCCTGTTTTTCCCACACTTCCAAGTCAATTATTATAAGAGTATAACTAAAGCTAAGTTGAGGTTTGAATGTGACAGATAAAGGGCAAAATAACACAGTCTAAACTAAACTTTAGACTGTCAACTCAACTTGGTTAATGTTAAGGAAAGGGACATGTAGGGTTTATAGATGTAATCATGAAGCAATAAAGTGTTTCAACCTTAGTTTTAACATTGATAGTGCAAATAATTGGATTTAAGGCCAAAACTAATAACACCATCATGGTTTTTTTCAACTATCCAACTTATATTAACATTTCTTCAGGAGTCTAGAAGGTGATTTGCACCATCATACTTTAACCGCCATTTGCACTGTCAAACTTCAAGCCTAGCTTAAGTTAAGTGTGATCGAGACTGTGACTTTATACAGCTCTATTCTACACTGTGTGAACCACCTTTAACTTAAGCTTGCCTTAAAGTACAAGGGTGCAAATGAGGGTAAGTCAAGCTTAAGTTAAGTGTGGTGCAGACTGTAACATATACAGGTGAAAACATTACATTCTGAACACACTTAACTTAAGCTTTGTTTGAAGTATGACAGTGGTGAATGGCAGTCGAGATGGCAGTTAGTGACAAAGTCACATGTCAAGTTAAAACATAAAATTTAAAATACAAAATATGAATTATCCAAGAGAGGAGAAGCCAAAATTAACAAAATATCAAACCTCTTATTCAATGCAACACAAAAAAATCATCCAAACTTTAAGATAAAATATGTATTATCAAAAACTAAAAGCCAAATTAGTAAATACAATTAAAAAACTTTAAATTTGTCGGTTCTTCCATTTTATTTTCCTGATTGTTTGGATTTTATATTTTTGTAGTGTCATAATAATTTAACTTGTGACTTGTATCACCAAAGAGTGATTGCACCATCATATTTAAACAAAACTTAAGTTAAAAATAGTTCACACTATGACTTATTTGTTTTGTCACATTCAAAACCAAACTCAAATTCAGTTTCAACAATTAGGAGGCTAACCGCAAAATTATTTATTTATTTATTTACTATAAACTCTACAGATATAAATATCCAATTACAGAGTAGGAAACAGAATCTACATTTGTTTTAACTATGTACTGACTAATTATACCTAATACTAGTATTATTTAAACTAATTAGATTAAATTAATTCATTTGTTCTTCTTTTAAATGAATTCAAACCTACACTAAATATATCAATAATATCCTGAATTTGGTTATATAGACTACACATATTGAAACACAAAAACTCAATCTAGCCAATTCAGAATTACCTACTTATAAAATTGTGTATCAGTTTATACAGGAATAGATGCAATTTTTCTATAATTTTCTAGAGGTTNAGGCTNAAGTGCNNTATGGTGNAAAATTCCGNATTCTNANCCNACNNGGTGTTCCCGCACNCNNTCNNNCGGTTAAGTTNCCCCACCACTATCGNAGGGTAGATNCACNNANTAAGGGATTCGCAANTATTGGTCNCGGCNCNAGCNATNTAATGAAACTTGCCAGGNTCNNNCCGNNAAATTGCTAGGAGTCGCCTACGNCCAAGGTATNAGCGGTNANTAGTGCCAAGTGGGAGACCGCTANGNCGGNGNNGGNTCATANANCGAACGTGGCTGTAGCTCTACNNCACGTNAATTAGNTCGGCGGGTCTCACTGGNNGCANNAANCTCTAGGGTGNACNCGAAGTTC